>JAOBYG010052223.1:0-12007 GCA_025403545.1 Epizoanthus stellaris | reverse complement strand
GGCTGGAAGTGTAAGCATAGTGATATGTTCAGCTGACCAGTACTAATGATTGACAACTTTTTTGTAAAAGTTTTTGGTTAGATTTAAAAAACCAAACTTTTTGGTTTTTTAAAATTGCCTAGTTTGGTGCTAATAGCAAACTAGTTCCATCTCTTCCCATCTTCAACAGAGAAGTTAAGCAGTTTAGCGGCAAAAATACTGATTTTTCGGAAAGATAGCACAGTGCCAAACTAATAATTTTATAGTATAATAACAGTGAAAATGAATAAAAATAATGTAAGAAAACATGTTAGAATCAAAATTTTAAAACAACAAAATGAAGAATTTCAAACGGTTTGATTAGAATTTTATTTGCTCTTTCAAAGTAAATCAGCAAGGATATTTAATTATCCGATAATGGAAAAGTATCCACATTTATGTTTACTTGGTGATCCATTTAATTTTGTTGCATATATAACAAACCCATGATTTAGTATGATGGAAAAAAATTTGGAATTTGGTGAATATAATGATGCATGAAAAAAGCATAAAACTAATTTACAACAAAATACAAATAAAGAATTTCTTTTTAAATTAAATTACGGTTTGGAAAATGACCAATTTTGTCAAAAGAATGCTTTTTTTATAATTTTGCAAAACAAACAAACTGAAATTAACAATTTATTAAATTCGAAATTAGATGAAGTTGAATGTATTTATCAAATCGAAATGTTGAAAAAATGATTTAATAAATATGAATCATTTATAACAATTATAAAAAAATTTAATTTTTGATTGAATAATATAACTTTCACCTTTGAAACAAATATCAATAATCAAGAAAATTCAGAAAAACAAAAGTATGTTGTGCGACTATTTTTTGCGATGTGAAAAATTTTGCATTGAAAACCAAAAAATTTCGAAGGAATATTATTAAATTTATCGATTTTTGAACAACAAATGAATTATTTTGAAGATTCTAATTTGAATGAGCCAGAAAAAGTTACATTTAAACTTTCTGAAGGACCCACAAATATTTTAGAACCAAATATCTTAGATAAAAAAATGCAAATTTATGAAACTCTTCTTAGATATGTTAATTTAATTAAAAAAATTGAGCAAAATTCAGATTAATGTTTCAATTATCGATGATAAAAACATAATAACAAAAGATAAAGTTGAAACGGTAAATCTATTAGAAGAATTCGACAACAAAAATTTGGAAACGTTCCAACAAGCAGAGATGTAACAAACACTTTAATTTACTTTATTAAATATGATAATAAACAGTCCTTATGGATGAGAAGCTGATCACATTAAACCTTTAGTCGAAGGTGGAACTGAATTAATTTAAATAATTTACAACCAAAGAAAATCGTTGTAAATTGGCCATTATCCTGTTTGAAAAGATACGCAAAATACATTGCACACGTAACGTGGTTGTTAAAAGTTTTAATATTTATTAATTAAAACTGTGTTTTTTACATTTTTAAGTAAAACAATTATGATTTGAGCAGAATTTTGGTGAATTTATCTATCAAAATTTTTGATTATAATCATTTACTTTGCGATGCAATAAAGTGTGCAAAATTGTAATTGGACGTTCATTAAATAGATATATTATTAGATTCTAAAATAATTAATTAATAAATTGTTTTTAAGTTGTTCGCTGGTTGAAACATCCTAATTTAAAATATTTGTTTAACTTAATTCTTATGATGAATTAAACCAATTTTTCTATCAGAATGTTTGATTTGTTTTGTAATATACTAAGATTCAAATTTTTAAATTTTTTAAAAAATACAAAACTATTTTTTAATCTTTTTTATTCATTCTGCAATATTAAAAACTAATCAAGATAATAACAAAAAAGTAAGCGAAAAAACAAAAATACATAAAATAACCAGAATAACATCATTACGTTCTCATTCAAAAAAACCACCAGCTTTTATTTGTAAAATAATAGAAGATATCAAAGTTAATGATAATGTGATTAAAGTTGAAAACAAGTATAATTGTGGTTTAATTTTTTGCACTTTTTCATTATTTTTTTTCATTTTTTCATTATTTTTTTGCATTCCAACGTTATTTTTTTGTACTTCTTTAATGTTTATTATTATTTTATTTTCTAATTGCTCAATTCGATCTTCTAATTTTCTTTTTTGTTGCTCTAATTTTTCATTATATGTAATATTTTCATCACGAATAATATTTCAATATTGTTTATATTCCTCAGATTTTACTCATTGAACATATGAATTTTTATATTCTTCAGATTTTTGAAATGTTTTTTCTGTTCTTGTTTGACTTTTTGCTTTTCATCTACTTAAATACCATTTATAAGTACCAGAATTTATAAAAGCTGTTATTTTTTTGTTTTTAGCATTCATATTAAACTAAAAATTTTTCAACAATTTCTTTTGCATGTTTTTCAATTAATTTTTGCGGTACAGAACTATTAAATCCTTGTTCTCTGGTTTCGGATCAAGGTATTTGTTGATGATTTTCATTTGATAAGTCAATAGCACCCATTCTACCTTTTTTTTGGATCACTTCTTCAATGACTTTTGTTATTTCGGACTCGAGTTCAATTTTCGGTTGTCCTTTGAACTTAGCAATTATTTCTTTTTCATATCATGTTGTTTCTAAAACAACACCATATTCTCAAGCTTTAAAATTTTCTTGAAATAAATGCTTTTTATATTTGTAATAGTAAAGAATAGCACAGTATCATAAAATTTTTTGCAATTTTAAGATATCTAAATGTATTTTTTGTTTGTTAAATTCCAACTTAGTAGCAAAAGCTATTTTTAATTCCCTGCTTATTTCTTCCATTTTTTACCCCTGAATTACTTAAATATAAATTAATTATATCTAATATTAAAATGTTTTCCCTATTTAATTATTAATAGAATAATTTGTAAATAAAGATTTTGAATTGGTTAATATTACTATTAAACAGCTACTTATTAATAACTTTCTTGTATAGTTTTTACCTAGTTTGGCGTTAATAGCAAACTGGTTCCAACTTTTTGCCAACTTCAACAGAGAAGTTAAACAGTTTGGCGGCAAAAATACTGATTTTTGGAAAGATAGTGCGAAGCCAAACTAGATATTTTATGTATGTGAGCAAATAAATTAATAAAAAATTACTAATTTAACCAATCAAAAATTATTGTTATAAACTATACAAATATAATAATAATTTTTAATTTATAAAAAAATGATAAATGAAAATATCGACAAACAAAAAACAAAGTAAAAAAGAAATTAATTGAAAAAAATCTTTTATTCTTAATATTCCTTTAACTATTAAATTTAAGAAATGAATTCTTAAGACTAGATTAACTATCCGTTTTAAAAAATGACTTTTAAAATTTAATTGAATTAAAAAATGATCCGAAAGGCAAGAATTAAAAAGAAGTATTTATAATTATAATGATGATTTCTTCGAAACCGAAAAACATCCTGAATTATGACGATATTTTTGATTGCTTTGAAAATCAAAACTGCGAATGCGATCATTGGGGTTTAATATTATTAGATACTCTATTATCATTTTTGTTATTATCACTTTATTTGCGATGATAGTTTTCTATCAAAAGATTTCACACAGCGATTATGTCACTATTTTTTCTAGTGTTTGGAGTTGCTTATTTTTTTATACTGTAACTATTTGCCTTCAGCAATGCCAAAAAAACAAGGATAAAAAAAATATATGAAGAACTCAGAATATTGTTATTGGAGGTATGTTTAGTTACACTTTAAAAACATATTTTTGATATTTGTATACTTCACATTTACTTAGTAAAAGTTCCGAAAAGACTAAAGTTGATAATTTTAATGTTAAAAAATATCAAAATAATAAGATTGAAGCAATTGAATATTTGAATTCGTCGGAAAATTTAGATTATATTTTGTTTAAAAAAACCAAATCCAAAGAATCGTGGTTCGATTTTTATAATAATAATATTAAATATTCATATTATCAACAACAAAGCAATATGTTTAAAGAATTTAAGAAAAAAATAAACCACCCAAGATCTTCAGCTTTTTTTAATTTACAACAATGATTTTTAATATGAAAAATCGCTATTTTTCGTAATAATCAAAAAACAATAGAACATTTTGAAAAAAGAATTAAAGAAATTGCTAAAATTAACTTTGATATTGAATTTTCACAAACAAATTTGAAATGAGTATTTGACCATTTTTTAATTCAAAACCCAGAACATTTTGCTAAAAACCCAGAAACTACCAAAATAATTCAAGAAATTAACGAACATTTACAAGACATTTTACATTGATTGATTACTAGTTATTCCGATTTCATTCTAGGGATCAAACATTTAGGAACTAATCCTGAGAAAGATATTATTGATTCTTGAATGAAAATCGACAAATTATCAGATAAAATTTATTGTGGCAAAAGTGAATATGATTCTAGAAGAGGTGGTTCATTACATAGATTAGATTTTAAATGTTGCCAGACTTCTTAAGGAAATTTATTTTCAAAAACACCAACATAATTTAAAAAATCAAAATAGTTTTATTTTTCTATTAATAAAAAGTGCATTATTATGTAGCTATGTGCAAACCGGATAAGTACTGAAAGCATCTAAGTACGAAACCAACCTCAAGATGAGATTTCCATTAAATCACTTATAGACCATGAGTTTGATAGGTTGGAAGTGTAAGCATAGTAATATGTTCAGCTGACCAGTACTAATGATTGACAACTTTTTTAGTATGTATTACGTTTTAAATTTATCGTGTTTATTTATTTAATTTTGCTTTGTGAGCAATTTCAGAAAATTCTTTTTTGCTTTCATCGAGTGTATAAAAATGTAACATATTAATAGCATATAATAATTTGTTTTTCATTTCTTCATTTATACACATATTTCTTGTCATAATTCATTTTATTATTGGTAATATGGATAACAATTTGTTAATTTGTTCTTTTAGTTCACTATCTAACATTTTAAATGTTTTTCATTCATAATCATCATGAATTTTTCCCATTATTTTTAATTGTTTATATAATTGGTCCATCACTTTAAAGTCATAATTGATCTGAATACGTATTTTTTCTGCTAAAAGTGCTATTTTTAATTCATTGTCATTCAGAATTTCAATATTTTCATTTGTTTTCAATTGACCCTTTAATTCTATAATTTTTTTAATTAATATTTTTTTCTTTGTTTCATCCATTTTTGAAAATTCTTCTTCTACTTGAATTTTCATTATTTCTTTAATATTTTTATGTTGAATTTTTTCATAAGTTCAATACAAAAAAAACTCCATTTTTTTATAAATATATTTATATTTCAATATAAAGAAATCTTGTTTTTTTAGATTTTGATATGTTTCATCAATAATTGGCAAACCTAAAAAAGTTTTTCTTCAGTTAAAAAATTCGTTTTTTGCTTCTGTGATGAACGCATTAGAATTTTCAATTAAAAATTCAAATAAAAAAACATTAAATTGACTTTTTTTTAATTTTAATCAATTTGATAACGAAGTATGTTTTCCCTTAAGTTCTTTTTTTTCAAGATAATTAAGTGTATGAAGCGCATCTCTATATAAAGTATAAAAATTTTTAAAAAGAAACAGTTCATTTACAAGTTTTTTTTTATGATATTCATAAAATAAATTTCATTTTTTACCATCTTTATTAAATTGATTAACATTTTTAGAAGTTTGTTGATAATTATGTATAATTTTTTTAATTTCCGCTGTTTCAGAAATTATATCTGTTTCCTTCATAATTCTTAAAAGAATTAAATTAATTTTATGTTTAAATATATCGTCATCACTAATTTTTTCACTTTTAGCAATTTCTATATATATTTCTTTTTCTTTGCTAAAGTTATCCCGATATTTGTTGTACAGTTCATTCTTATTTTCGAAAATAAAGATTTGATAGTAAAGATGTCAATATTCCAATTCTTTTATTATCTTGTTTAAATTAAATCAACATGTTTCTTGATATTGACGTGCTTCATTAAAAAGTTGCTTTCTTTCATTTTCGTTTTTTAATATTAAAAATAATAATGAAAAAAAAGTTGTTACAGCCAAAACACCACTAAATAAAATATGGAGATATTCTATACCTTTTTGAACTCAGACAAAAAAACAAATAATACCTATTGTAATAAATAAAAAATATGCTATCAATACACCCCAATTCCGAAAAATTGATTTTAAACGACCATTTTTTACCGGTTTTTTTAAAAGTGTTTTATTATCGAAAAAAAGAAAACTTGGATTTTGTTCCATTATTAATTTTAAAATTATCTATATTTTAACAAATAAAAAAATTTGTTTTTTAAAAACCAATTAATTAACACCATATTAAATACGTTAATAATTCAATTCAAATTAAAACTGAGTAGCTATGTGCAAACTGGATAAGTACTGAAAGCATCTAAAGTACGAAACCAACCTCAAGATGAGATTTCCATATTAAATCACTTATAGACCATGAGTTTGATAGGCTGGAAGTGTAAGCATAGTAATATGTTCAGCTGACCAGTACTAATGATTGACAACTTTTTTGTAAAAGTTTTTTGGTTGGTATTTTATGAATATAAAATACTTGAGAATTTGAAAATGAACTAGGTTAAGTAATTGGCAAAATTACAAAAGTTCATCCTTATTGGAAAATCTTCAGTTTTTGTAATAATTAATAGGGATTTTTTTATTAATTATTCGTTGATTTTCCATTGCCAGACAATAAATTGCAAAAGCATGTTGCGGAGTAAATTTTGTTTGTTTAAAATGAAAAAGGTTATTTCTTGCATTTAAATAGTTTGTTGTGCCATCACGTTCAGGATAAAAAGTTAATTCGATAAAATATTGATAGTCCTTACTCATATATTTTTTAATTTTTTCACACACATTTCAAAATTTACACGCTTCTTTTTGAAATTCTTCGTTAAGTCAGGGGAATAATTTTATAACTGTTTCGCGAAAAAAATCAATTGCCAGCATTCCAGCTTTAAAATAATCGTTCCGTTTTATATAATAGTAAAAATCACAATTAAATTTAATAAGTCAATGATCTTTTTTAAGTAAAAATTTTTGATATTCTTGGTATCTTTTTTTCATTATTAAATAATAATATTGAAAACAACAATATAAAGAATCGTAGAAACTGTAATAATATTCAATTGGAATACTTAATTCGCGTTGAAAAAGGATTGGTTTTTTATATTTTAAATCAAAAAAAGGGTCATTCTTAAATTTTTCAAAAGTTTTATTTTTGAAAATAGAAATCCATTCATATGGATTTCTGAGATTTCTTTTTTTAATATCTTCATTTATTTTTTCTGTTGAACACATTGGAAGTTCAGAAGTAGAAAATTTTTTAGATTTAATTCCTTCTTTTCAAATTTTATTTTCTAAATTAATAATTTTTTTATATATGATGATTTTTTTGGATTTATTAATTTTATAGCTGTTTAACAGTGATTTTATGGTTGAAATTTTAAATAAATCTAAGTGTTTTTTTATTTGAGAAAGGAAATTATCTCAATTGAAAGCAATTTTTTCTAATAATAGAGATCATTCTTCATAAGAGAGATATGTTAAATCCAGCGGGTGCAGTATGAACTTTCAACTTTCAAAAAGTCGTTTTATTTTTGTTTTACGATTAATAATTGTCTTATTTAATAATAATAATCGGCCGATTTGATTTAAGGAACCTTTTATTTCGAACTCTTTTAAATTAATTTGAGAAATGTTTTCTTTAAAAGTTAATGCAAAATGTTTTCAATTATCATCAGTAGAATTTAAAAAACCACCAATTTCATCATCTTTTAAAAAAGCACCAAATTTTAGATTATTTTGAATAATTGCATATTTTTTATTTACATCTAATTTAAGGAAAGCATTTTTTAAAAAAATATATAATTCACTTTTCCTTGGTAAAAGAAATTTGTGATAACCACTTAATAAAGGTTTCCAATAATTATGAGTTTTAATAATTTTTTGTTCCAAACGTTTATCATCTGTTTCATAGGCCACATTCCAAATTAAATTTGAGAAATTGTGTTTTGATAACAAATTTAGTAAAAAATCAATATTATTTTCCATTCTAAGCCTTTCAATTTTATTTATTATTTAAAATAAATTTTCCCATTAAGTGGAGAGCCGTTTAGTATTCCTGCCGCTTGCGATGAAGAATTGAACTTAAAATTGGATTCAAAAATAAGTTTTCCGCCCATTTCTTTAAGTACATTTTGTCGTAATAAATTATTACGTAATTCTAAAATCTTGTTTTTTAATTTTTTGTAACTATCGCTGTCATGTGAATTCCATATGATTTTTTTGTTTGTTCAAGAATCCTTTAGAATTATAAATTTATTCAATTTGTAGTAACCTTTTGCAATGCAATGTTTTCTTTTAACTTTATATATTGAATTAATTTTTATTTGATGTTGTGAATTTGGCAAAAATTCATTTTTTTTCTTAATTTGCGTTTGATAGTATTTTTTGTTATTTCTATCAATGTTTCAAGTTTTATTATTTGTTGATCTGCCACTTAATACCATTCCTGCTCTTGATGGAAAATCAAAAACTACATCTTTTTGAAAGATAAATTTATCACCCACTTTTATAACTTTTTTATTTTTTAATAATTTCTGAATAGTATTTAAACCATTTTTTTTGCTTTCTTTATATTCGGGTTTATCACTAGAATTTATTTTAATTTTTCTTTTGGTTCAAGAATCTTGTAAAACACGGAATTTATTACCTTTTTTAGGATCTTCGAATAATCCTTTCGCAAATCAAGTTTTATTTTTATCCTTACTTGTATAGCAGTTTGTATTGTTAATCTCAAAAGTATTATTTAAAATATTGGTTTGTGTTTTTCTGGTTTCATCTGCAATATACAATAATGCTTCTGGTTTTAAAAGAATATTTGGTTTAAAGGTATCTCTCATACCACAAATAGAGCAAAAAAACGTAGTATGTAATTCAACGCTTTTATCATTTAATACTCTTATTCCCACTAGATTTTTGACATAAACATCGCAAGAAGAACATTTAAAATCTTTTTTCTCTGACGCAATTATTTCGTATTTTAGCATAATATGATATTTTCCTTTTATTTTGTATAATATCATAAAATTATATATTTGTTAATTTTTTTTCTTTAATAATGATGATTAATAGTAATTTAAAATAAATTTATTTGATTATTTTACTTGAATGGTAGTGCTTTTAGTAGTTAAACAATTTTTTAGATAAATTATATATAACGATAATATGTCAAACTGAAGATAAATTTTTTTATACAAGATTATTATTCGATGAGTTAGAACAATTGAAAAAATTGTTACAAAATAAACTTCTAGTATGGGTCTATTGGCTGTTTTGCCAAGAGCATTGCTGAGTAGCTATCTGCAAACTGGATAAGTACTGAAAGCATCTAAGTATAAAATCAACCTCATGATGAGAGATTTATTAAATCACTTATAGACCATGAGTTTGATAGGCTGGAAGTGTAAGCATAGTGATATGTTCAGCTGACCAGTACTAATGATGGACAACTTTTTTGTAAAAGTTTTTGGCTGGTTTTTGTTTAGATTTTAAAAACCAAGTCTTTTGGTTTTTAAAAATTACCTAGTTTGGTGCTAATAGCAAACTGGTTCCACCTCTTCCCATTCCGAACAGAGAAGTTAAGCAGTTTAGCGGCAAAAATACTGATTTTTCGGAAAGATAGCACGGTGCCAAACTAAATATTTTATAAATAATAATAAATAAAATTTATATTTTTAATGTTTTTTTAAATGTGTTATATTTTTTTTTGTATAATAAATAATAATATTAAAAAGGGTAAAATTTAACTATGAAAAAAGAATTAGGTCAATATTTCACTCCCAAATTTATTGTTCAAAAAATGATATCTTTAATAGATCTTAAAAACCCTAAGATTTTAGAACCTTGTTCTGGGAATGGTTCTTTTTATAAATATTTAATAAAAAAATTTAAAAATGTAAAAGCAATTGAAATAGATGAACAAATAGCGCATAAAGAAGCAATAATAAAAGATTTTTTTGATGAAAAAGATTTTTATGATGTAGTAATTGGAAACCCTCCATACGTTGAATATAAAAAAATGAATAAAAATTTTTTAAGGCAAATAAATAATAAAAAATTTACTCATAAACCAAATTTATATATGTTTTTTATTGAAAGAGCGTTAAAACTATTAAAAAATAATGGTTTATTAATTTTTATAATTCCAATGAATTGAACGACAAATTTTTCTTCTAATTTATTGGTAAAAGAAATTTATTTAAATTATTCTATAGAATATTACGAAATAATTAAAGAAAATGTTTGACAAAATGCAAGTATTACAACAGCCATTTTTAAAATTAGAAAACGCCAAAACAGTTTAAAAAAATTGAATTATTTTTTGACCAAAAATAACAAATTATTATTCGGATTACAACTAAAAAAAGAATTAAACAATAAGATAATTTCTATTAAAGTAGGGGCTGCTTCTGGGAATAATAAATTTTTTACTAATAAACAGGGTGATACAGAATTTATTTTTTCCAAAACCAACGAAAATTTTCAATTAAAAAAGATGGATTATCTGAATAATTTAAACAAATGAATTAGAAAATTACCGCTACCTCCCAACAATTTTAGTTATCAAATTTTTGTAAATACTGTTACAAGAAAATTAAAACCTTTTTTTTGATTAGAAACTCAAAAGAAAAATAATTTATTTCATTATGACGCTTCGGTTTTGTGTCTTTATACAAATTTTACAAAAAAAGAAGTGCCTATTCAAATTGAATATTTAAATAAAATTAATTGAAAAGACATGGGAATTTATAGAAACGGAAGATTTCATTTCACTCAAAGTTTATTATTGGGAATTTTTAAATAAGATGGAACAAAAAATTAAAGACAAAATTAATGGTTTTTTCAAAAAATTATGTTATTTTTTGAAAAATAGTAACTCCGAATTGATGAATAAAAAAAATAGTCGTGATGGAAGAGTTGATTCTTCTATATATGAAGATGAAATAATTAAAAAAATACAACAATTCGAGGGATTTAAGAATTGCAAAAACAAATTTATTAAAGCTAAATCAGCGAGAAATTGATATGATTTTGCATTAAAAATTGATGGAATATTTGTTCCTGTTAATATAAAAATAACATCAGGTAAAACATATGACAATGTTAATTCTAAAGAAGGTTTGTTTTGAATATTTTCTGATATTATAGGTTCAAATAATCGTAAATGAACAAAATATAAACAAATATTTACTACTCAAATTTTGAACAAAAACATTATTTCTAATAGAGATTATTATTTTTTGGTTTTCAACAAAAACCAAAAGAAAGATATTTTCTTTACTTCATTCAAACAATTAAAAGAGGTAAAGAAAAATCGTAATAATCTTCCTTTTCAAGCCAAATGATCTGATAACAAAGAAAGAGTTAATAGAAACGACAATGCTGCTTATCAATATTTGTTTGCTGTTTTTAATGACTCCTTATTAGAATTAAAAGATATATCTAATTTACTTGATGGTTTTGATAAATAAAATTTAAATAATTGAGTTCTAAAAAACAGCAAAAAAAATTTTAAATAAACTAATTTTCATTATATAAGTTTATTAAAATTGGTTAGTAACTATGTACAAACTGCATAAGTACCGAAAGCATCTAAGTACGAAACCAACCTCAAGATGAGGATTTCCATTAAATCACTTATAGACCATGAGTTTGATAGGCTGGAAGTGTAAGCATAGTGATATGTTCAGCTGACTAGTACTAATGATTGCCAACTTTTTTGTAAAAGTTTTTGGTTTGTTTTAAAAACTAAATAAAATTCTTTTTTGGTTTTTTTTCGTATAAAATGAATAAATATGAAGAATATTAATAAAAGTCGAGCTCAAAAACGACGTTGATCAAGTCAAATTAATCGCGACAAACAAAGCGAAACATTAAAACGTTATTATCGTAAACATCCTAGAAAATAACATTTTTA
>JAOBYG010052222.1:0-20971 GCA_025403545.1 Epizoanthus stellaris | reverse complement strand
AAATAGTCGCTTTTAGCGTATTTCGAAAAAGTCTCGGTTTTTCCACCATATCTCTTGCAAATATTGTTCGGTGGACTTGACTAAGGCCCTGGAGGTAGAAATGATAAGGCGAAGATAGAGAAAATCGAAATGGTGCAAGTTACGTCATTAATTGAGCCGGAAATGCCACTATAAATGCCCCAATGTTCAGCTTTCAACTGGAATCAGCTGATAATACATCAGATTGTGGGACTACTAAGTGCTCCATCAGTGATAGATTAATAATAAACCTTCATACCAAGAATCGGAGGGAAGGACGAAACAGAAAGCGAGACAAGGCTGCCGTTAAGAAAATTACTAATATGCAACGTTGGTGGAAAGTTTGCCACTACCCGTATAACTGTATTCTATATAAAATTTGGCTGGCGCTACTGTGCCTATTTATTCATATTTTACATAAAAGCTTATTTGGGCGTCGATGGCTTTTAGTCTGATGTAATTTCAAAACATTAAACTAGAGGGAATGAAACTACCAACCTCATGCAAATACTATGTGCTCCTTAACCTTTCATCTCTGTTTGTTCGGTAAACGTCTCGATCACGTGAAGAATTCTTCTTTGGAATGCGAGACTTCGACGTTTTTACTGTTACGTGAACAGAAGGTCGATCTGCATCCGGGTCATCTTCAGTAGGAGGGCTCTCCAGTGGTAGTAGGGGAGGGACTTCGAAGGGAGGCTGCGATGGTAATAGGGGGTTGAAGAACTGCGGGGACGGAGGAAGGGGTGGGCGCATCATAGGTATCTGGACCGGAGCTTGTGGTATAGGTTCAAACGGAAGTGGTCTTAATTGGGGTGCAGTAATAATAGGAAGTGGCCTTAGTTGGGGCTCAGGTACAACCGGAAGTGGTCGCAGTTGAGGGTCAGGCACAACCGGAAGTGGTCGTAGTTGAGGTCCAGGTATGAATGGAAGTGGTTGAAGTATGCTTGGTTGTGCAAACTGCTGAATTGGAACTGGGCCAGGTAGGTTCACACCCATGTTCGCATTAGGGAACATCCCTGTATTATATTGTATTAGTGGTAAAACAGCCTGTCTCTGCACAGGGAGCTCAGGTTGAGGAACAATAGTCTGCTCTGGCAATGGGCTTTGCATGGCTGCAATTTGAAGGCGTTGCAGAACGTTCTGCTGATTTTGCGTTAAACGAATTCCTTGTGGGAGTTCTCTTGTTGCTTCTTGAGGTATGATCGGCTCTACGGTCTCTGGTAAGTTACCTTCATTTACGGTTGGATTTACAATTTGAGGAGCTAAATTATCATCAAATGTCTGAAAATTATTTCGATTTTGTTCAGGTATTAACCCCCCACCCGCTTTCACTAGCCTTATCCCTCCGATTCTTGGCTTAGGGGTCTGTGCCCCAATCTCCACTGGATCAGTGGACAAGATCTGTACAGGTTTGTTTGTGTCTGAAGCGAACATAAATTGGTTACCCGGTCTCTTCTTGATAGGAGCTCCTATGAACTTGGGCCCTCCCCGTCGCTCCAACATCCCACTCAGAAGTTCTCCTAGTTGCCGTTTAGCTTTTCTGTTGTCTTGCTTCCTATTCTGATCTTTGGAACTATAAATACCGCTCTTGCGACTGGTTTGTACGCTAACACTGACCTTTGGCTGTAAAGGCGGGCTATATTCTGCTGGATAGAGGGGCGGAGGGGGTGGTGAGGTTCTCATGGGGACTGCACCAAATAGCTCCCGCTTTGACTTCCTTACGTGGTTAATCGTACGATATGGATGCTTGGTATTAGCCGTAGGGACACGAGACTTCGCTGTTTGTATATTGACGTGGACGCTAGGGTTGGACTCGCTTGTGTAAGAGCCGAATGGTGTTTGTGGCTGTTGTGCTGTCGAAGAGAGCTGAGGGATCAATAGTTGTGGAGTCTGTTGGACCGAATCGCCTTGTAGTTGCTGAAACGGTGCGAGTTGAGGCTGTGCCGGTGCTGCGAAAGGCACTGCTATTGGCATTTGGCCTCGAGCCTCTGTATCTGTTTGTGATTGTTCTGATTCTAATTCTTGCTGTTGTTGTTGTTGCATTGACTGTTGCTGGGCTAGCATTGCTTGTTGAGCAGAAGGAGATTCTTGCTGTTGTTGAAATTGGCTAGGTCCCTCTCCTTGCTGTTGGCTCTGTATTCCTTGAACTTGCTCTTCTTGTAGTCTTAGGCCGTCAACTGCTTGGTCACTGGGACGATCCTCTGCCGGTGCGTTGTACTGTTTTCCCTGGATAATATACTTATATAATTGCCTCTTTGCCACTGATCCCTCGTGTACGTTGGAACTGGCGATTCCAGATTGTGACGTTTGTGTGTTGATGTTTCTTTTGGTTTGTTTCTCTCGAGGTTCTAAGGTGTTCAGTAGAGGCGTTTGAGCCGAAGCGAATGAGACAGTTGCTGAACCATAAATTTGTCTCCGAACCTTTACTTTATTGTTCGTCAAGGTATTAGGTACATCCGATCGACCATACGTGTCTAGAAATTTACGATGGGGAATGATATGACTTAAGGGGTTCAACAGAGGCACTGTACCGAAAAGTTGTCTCTTTCCCAGTTTATTCACCCTCTTGCGCTTCTTTCTAAGTCGGTAAATAAGCGATTTCCTTTTTGGTTTCAGAATTTTTGATTTTGCAGTCTGAACGTTTACATTTACTCTAGCATGCCCAAATGGATTCTGAATCTGCATCAGTGATGGGTTCTCTGGCTGCAAAACAGGTTGCGTATATGATTGAAGGAGTTGATCTGGTTGTAAAACCGACTGAGTCAGTTGTGCTTGCTGTTCTTGTTGTAATGTATCGCGCTGTTGAATTTGCTGAACTTTTTCTTGTGTTCGAGATTCCTGAACTTGGCTCTCCTCAGACGGCACCATCTGGGCAAGCTGATCGTTCTGTTCGCTTTGTTGCTGGTCATTCCCAAATTGACTTACAGCATAGGGTCGCTGCAATTGCTCCATGCTTTGGGAAACTCCAGGCATTGAAGCTATAAACTGTCGTTTTGGCTTCTTTTTGCCTTTCTGATTTAGGTATTTAGAATCATTGAAAACTCTGGACACTTTGGACTTACGCTTGGCTACTTCTACATGTACGGAGACCGTTGGACGATGTGTCAGCTGATCTAAGACAGCTGCTTCAGATGGTGCTTCTGATGCTGATAGGTGCGAGTCATGGGCGTCAACACCAGGTAGTTCCACATTAGTATGCCCACCATCATAAGCTAGCTGGGGGTTACCTACTACAATGGGGACAGAAGCTTCAGTTATTGGGTTATGCACATGAGGAAAAGCAAATCCTGTTGCTATTGCAGGAGGTTCAGGTTGGAAAGCTTCAGCAGCTACTGGAGTTGGTAACTGAAACTGAGAAAAGGCTATCTCTGGAGCTGCAACAAACTGTTTCTTTTGCTTTTTGTTGACAATGTTTTTCTTTAGCGTTGACTTTCTTTTCGCAACCTGGACATTGACGGAGACATGTGGATGTTGAGGCAGGTTGCCATTCACATGGAGCGGCTCTTGAGCAGCAGTTTGGAAAGGAAATGGAACGTAATGGGCTTGCTGTTCAGCAGTTGGCGCCATGACGACGAATTGCTTCTTCATTGCCCTATCAATTTTGTTCTTTTTAAGGCTTGATTTTCGCTTGGCAACCTCAACGTCAACTGAGACGTGGGGTCGATGAGGAAGTACATTCAGTACTCCAGTAGCTAGTAAATGGGTATCTGGAGTAACTCCTGTCCCATGGTGCAAGTTACCTTCAAATGCAGTCGGTATCGCAGGAAAGGGCGCAAGTTGTTCGATCACTTGGTCATGTGGTGTGAGGGGACCCATAGCTAGAGGTTCTACTTGTGATGGCATTTGCTCGTGCGATAGAGCTGGGACCGTAGCCAGAAACTGCTTCTTTCTTGCTTCACTTTTAGTGTCCTTCTTTGAATGATTTGTCAGACTTGGTCCTCTCCTTGTCTTTATGTGATTGACAGTTCGCTTGGAGGTCTGAACGGTAACAGATACACGCGGACGGCGAAGATCGGGTAACGTATTGTGATCTGTTACCATTTGAGCCGGCATTTGTATCGGGACTGGATCACGTGCTATGGGTAATTGGCCAATCCCATAAAACTGTCGTTTGCTTTTTGTGTTCTCCTCAGCCGGTAGTTCAGGATTTCCTTTCTCTGTTTCAATAGATACCATTGTCCTTGGTGCGATATGTGGCATTTTCGCCATTCCGTAGATCTCGCGTTTTGTATTTTGATGGTGTTGAATATTTAGGTCTTCAGCGTTTGATTCCTGTGATTGTCTCTTGTCCTTCTTTGTAGCTGGTATTAGCTGCTTCCTATCCTGCAGTTCATTGATGAGCATGCCGTTTGATTTAACCCCTCTGTTGATCGGAACAGTGTTAAACTGAGGAACGATAACTCCATTTTGGAGGAACTTCTGTGGCAGGACTTGCATCACAGGCAGCCTGCGTAGCACTGATATATCCTGTCGTTTGTGATTATGGGAGCTACTCTTTCTTTTGTTACCGTTCAAGATTGACTTCTTAGCTGTCTGGACATTAACAGAAACGTGGGGGTTATCCTGAGCAAATTGTTCGCTTGGAAAAGTTGATAACTGAGGAATATAACCTTGAGATGTGGATGATGAGAGAGGGATCAACTGAGGTGAAGGTTGACTAGCCGGGACCATTTGCAGTTGGGCTAGTTGAGGTACAGTCAGAGGTGCCCCTTGCGGAACTGCCTGAAGGGACTGACCCTGATCTTGGAGCTGATCTTGGAAATGTTGCTCTTCCGGTTGAACTTGATCCTGGATTTCGGCTGGATTTGTATCCTGTACTTGATTCTGAGGCATGGGATATGGATTCAAGGCTTGTTGTGGCTGTGAGAAACTTTCCATGGCTCCTGTATAAGGACTGGCCATTTCTACGGGAGGCTGTTGCTCTTGACCAAATTGAGGAGTTTCAGAGAAATCGTCTCTCTTTCCTTGCTTTTCGTCCTTATAAGCTTCCTTCTTGAGCTTTGATACTTCATGATGTACCATGGGCGATCGTTGTTCCTTGTCTGTTCTAGGTATCTTGCTCTTTCGGGCGGTCTGAACGTTGATATTGACATGAGGTTGGCCTGGGTAGCCTGTGGTTCCCACAGTACTTTGGGTGACAAGGGGATTTGTGAATGGAATAACAAAGCGGCCATTTGTCAAGGGAGACACAGGCACATAGTTGTATAGTTGTCTCTTGGAGATGCGTAACTTTTGTTTGCTACCTTTCTTTGGTATCTTAGGGATTTTGGATTTCGTTGTCTGGACGTCAACGTGCACGCGAGGCTTGCGATGGTGGTACGGGTAGCCGAGATACGAAGAGTACAGTGAATCTATGTAATCGCGCCACATGTGTCCCATTCTCATATCTTTGTCCTCCTCGTTCTCACTGGGCAGTAGGCCACCATAAAAAGGCGAATACAGTGCTTGTTGTCTGGAGACACGTGGATTATATAAACCATACAAATAATTATATGGATAAAATCCGTGCTGCAATGCTGGAGAAGGCACATAATGGAGATATCTTTGGAGAAGAGCGCTCAGTATTAGTGGATTCACCGCTGCGTTCAATGGAATAGCTTGTCTCTTGCTTCTCTGTTTTGCTTCCCTTTCAGCTCTTGTAGGCGCCTTGCTGCCCGACCGTTTATTGATATATTTTCCTGTGTCTTTATCCTCAGATGTAGGCACGTTCGACCTCGCTGACTGTACATTAATGTTCACGTGCGGCCGATGCTGATCAGCAAAGGTTGGATAAGCGTAGGGTGACACCAAGTGAGGTAACCCCGAGTGGTAAAACCCGGTATACGGCAAATGATACGCGGAATCTGGGAAAACTGGGTGAATAACTGTCAACGGTGACATTGGACGGGTCGCAGGAATTTGTCCAAGGGCAAAAGGATTGTAGAGCAGACGAGGCTGTGTTCGGAGTACCTGGGGCTGGTACAACAGAGGAACTTGGCGCTTTCCACGTTCTCGTCTACGCGAGTTTGGCACATTTGACCTCGCTGTCTCAACATGCACGTTAACATCTGGGGCGTCCTCTTTTGGTGGCAGGAATGGTAGGCTGGGCAATAAACTGTTTAGATATGGTAGTGACTGCGGGGGTCTAGCAAGCAAAGGCGTGACTTGCGCAGCTCCGAGACCTCCCCTTCCAAGCAGAGCCTCGGCAAATTCAGGTGTATATGGGCCCGGGTGTAAAACCTGTTCCACGGCGTTCTGGCGAATAGATCCTTCGTTTGCAAGCTCTTGGTTTTGCAGAGCAGCTGCAGCAGCAATGGCATTGTCACCCATTGGTAAACCACCGGTGTACTGATTAAATGGCTGGTAGACCACCTGACGTTTTGCCTTGCCTTCCTTTACCTCACGGCGCGTCACCTTGGCTCTCTCATCCACAGGCCTCCCACCAGGTACTGAGGATAGTTTCTGTGGCATTTCAATAGTATCCCTAACATAGTGCTGTACATTCAAAGGCGACACGGACTCAAATAATGAATGAGAACCGAGTAGTGAGACTTGCCTTTTAGTGATTTTGGACCTCAGTGTTTTCTTTTCAGAGTTGTCATCTGTAATGGCTGTGCTCTTGGTACCCTCCACATAGTGCGAGTCACTTGGGTCTATCTTGGGTTCCGATATGGTAGATTTCATTTCTGTTTTGGATTCAATGTTGTTACTACGCTCCTTGTTTTTAGGTTTTTCTATCTCTGATCTGTAGTGGAGACCATGCATGCCATGAATGCCTTCAAATCCAAAGTCGTGAATATTCGACGGCATCCCAATATAATTCGTGGTGTGACCTTCAATACAGGAAAGAGAAATTAAGTAAAATAAATTCAATCACTGCCTTTGACATTGTGGCATAATAAACGACGATATCGAAATAGTTTGGGTAGGTGAAAGAAATAAAGGCATACTGTCTATATCTAGCCCGTTAACATAAAAGGGGTATAGTCTATTTACTAGCATTGATCTGCGATCCACTCCTGGTTGCAAAATAGGCAAAGATCAGCGAATACTAGCTCAAATCAAGTTCTGTTTGCACCCAAACAAAGCTAGAGAGAGGTACAATGCAACCTTGTCTCAATACAATAAGTTGCCTTTTTTGCTGGAGAGGTCCTGCACAGAAGCTGAACTGTAGAAATAGTCATTTTTAGCGTATTCTGAACAAGTTTCGGTTTTTCCACTATATCTCTTGCAAATCTTGTTCGATTATCTTAAGGTGTCTGAACACAGTTTCACACAATTTTGAATGGGGACTACTTAAATCAGTTCAGTACACAAGCATCAATATCAATTTATATTTAACTCAGTACTTGATATTATGTCACTGACTACATTTGGGGTAAAAAAATGTTCTAAATATATATCCATGGCAACCATTGACATTAGAAAACCACCTTAATATTTTCAAAATATTATAAGTTTCTCAAAATCTACTCAATAACTTTTCTTTAAATTTTGCGAAATTAAATATGAGAAGGTGAAGAAGGTGTACAACTATCTTACACGAAATAAAACATTTATGACAGAGGCGTTTCAGGAAAAGTTACATAGAGTAATTTAAGTTATTGCACCCCTTATATTTTCCGTCTGTCGGAATTACCTCATAGTTTCGTGAAAGCATGTTCCAGCGACAATATCACTTCCTACAAAATTTAACAAAAAGTTATCGAGTAGATTTTGAGAAATTGCTGTATTTTGTCATTCTAGAGGCTAATATTAGATGTATTTCGTTGCCATGGTAACAGTATGGCATCCTATAGTAGAGCAACAACTTATCATTCTGATATGTTTCTATACTCTGTTGGAATATCTCAACGTTTAGAGTAAGAACTGAAGAGCTATCACTAATACAAGTTTGATCCTTGTTCCAACCATTAATTGTGTTCAGACACCTTAACAAAGGCCTTGGAGGTAGAAATAATAAGGTGAAGGTAGAGAAACTCGAAATGGTGCAAGTTACTTCATTAATAAATGCCCCAATATGGTCTGCCCAATTAGACCCCTTTCCTGTTAATGTGCTTGATATATTTTGTCGATAATAAATACTGTTTCTCATGAATTCCACCTGGGTATTCGAATAGGTAGGGAAATGATTGCACAGTAAGAAATGTACAGTATAGAGTTTGTAACACATACTTAACGGTGTGATCTTGAAGGGGGAATAACTCCAAGACTGGTCGAATCAGCAAAAACATGTTTTGCGTGTTCAAAAAAGCAATGCCTACATGTTGAAGTAAAACATGAATAATCTAGGAAATTTTACTTTAAAGTGTTGCTAAGCTTGTCCGGGAAGTCAAGAAGAACAATCGCAAAGGGACGGACCATTTGACACTCCCCCACAGTATCAAATGGTCCGTCCCCAACGTAATATTTTTGCGGGGGATCTCATTTTTGATTCAGTTGCATTGTTGGGGAAATCGCAAGAAAAGAAAGGATTTCACGAAGAACAAAGATTGAAAATATTTTATCTATGTTCATTTAACACATAAGTTATACATTTTTGTTTTTTATAAACACCCAGATTAGAATTCTACAAATTGTTACTTTTCTTATGATAAAATAGACTGATAGTACGCCGTTACTTTTTGTATTTCTGTTATTTTTAGCAGTTGAGGTGGCACATATCTTTCTGGAATCTTAATTATGAATCCCCCAAAATGAAATGGGTCTCTCCAAATTGGAAGAATTAAAACCTGCAAACCCCAAGGTATTTTAATCTGCAAAATAAAACTCCTAAAAAAACGTTTTGCTACCTGGTATATTCCATTATCATTCCTATGTTTAATCTTTTTTATTTCTTAAAGGACATTTACCAAACGATTTCACATTATCTTTTCCCTCAGCGAATACAGCAATTCGTTTAAGCCAGGATAAATTTAGAATTGTAACAAACATTTTGGGTATTCTTGCTCAAATGCGTTGGTCCTAAATAACGTAATTTTACAAAACATGTACAAAATGAAAACTATTATAATCTGATTTGGGCCGGGGTTAGTCAACCTCTATTTAATGTGTTTCTAAACAAATATAAAGATCTTGTCTTTGTAAATTGACTATTATTGGGCCTCTAATGATGGTAGCAATAATTTGTTATTTGGGTACACTGAAATAATAGCTGGTCCTTCATAACGTTGAAGATTTTAAAATTCGTTATAATTTCCGTGATCATTCATACAGTGTTGAATGAACGTAAAATATGCAATGTGGTATGACATACATTTAGCAATTGAAAACACATTAAACGGTCATAGTTGTTTGAAAGAAAGGCTGACCTTTGAAATACAACGGTTAAATACCCATAACAATAAATCGAGAGTTTAAACAAATCTGTCGAAGAAATATTTGCATATATTTCCAAATTGTGTTAAAAATGAAGAACCACATTTGATAAATGTCTAGTTTTAAAAGTAATTCAAATGTTTCCATTGGATTACCACCAACTCTATGAATGATAATGCCAGACTGTTGAGTACGTTTGACCCTAGTAAAGCCTGTATTCCATCTACCACGTAACACGTCACAAACAGTCGTATTTTTTGCGACTGTTTGCGACATGTTACATCATGTATGGAAACCAGACTTAAAGGAAACCACGGCTGAAAAGCACTTTTTCTCTCAAAAATAAAACATTAGTATTGCTTTAGTTCAGATTGGCAGTTTAAAATCGCTAATTCTGTTCACAAAGCTAACGCCAAGAGATTTAGTTTGACTATTTCTTGCTTCGAATTTCCCGTGTGCCGCCATCTTGAAATGTGACGTAGCTGCATTGCAGTGCCAGGCCCCCTCTTGGCGAAATACAATGAAAGTGAACGAGAGGGGGCCTGGCACTGAAATGTAACTACACATTTCAAGATGGCGGCACACGGGAAATTCGAAGCAAGAAATAGTCAAACTAAGTCGCTTTGCGTTATCTCTATAAACAGAATTATCGATTTTAAACTACAAATCCGGACTAAAGCAATACTAAAGTTTTGTTTGAGAGCAAAAGTTTTTTCGGTCGTGGTTTCCTTTAAGATCGAGAAGCGACGTAAACATCTCACCTACAACAGAGCCGTGGGCCTCATAATGTGCTGCCGGGTGATACACGAACGTATCGTGCGACTGAAGGATCGGCTGGTGCACCACGGGGATCGGCTGGTGGAAGACGATTGGCGGCTGATGATACACTACCGCTGGCCTATGAACGATGACCGGAGGCTGATGATAAATTATCGGTGGGCGGTGAAGTACGATTGGAGCACGGTGGACAACAATATCCGGACGGTGGTAAATCTCCGGTGGGGGATGATAAATTATCGGTGGCCGGCTGACAACTATTGAGTTTTTTCTAGTAGGGTTTTCTTCTCTTTCACTCTGTTGGTGCAACGTTCGCTTCGAAGTGTTGGATTTCTTTTCTTTTCGGCTGATTTCGTTCTTCTTGTGCGACTGTTTTGTCTTGTGTTTTGACTTCTCACCTTTCTGTACTTTTGATTTTCCCCAAGCATGACCATACCCATAGCTGTGTCCCCATCCCCATCCCCCTGGGTAGAAGTGTGGCGCACCGATATATGTACCTGCGTGATGTAGATGAGAGGAGTAAGGTACAAACATCGGGTGGGCCAAGTAGTTATCGTGTGAATGGAATATTGGTTGATGTACCATGGGAGGAGGCTGATGGAACACAACAGGCGGCTGATGGTACACAATGGGTGGCCTGTGGACTACCACCGACGACTGATGGTACACAATGGACGGCCTGTGGATGACAATGTCTGGTCTGTGCATGACAACTGAGGGGCGGTGATACACCTCCGGGGGAGGGTGATAAATCAAGGCGGGTCGACGCATAATGACTAAATTCTTCCTCTGTCCTTTTACAAGTTTTGCTTCCTTGGATGTGTGCTTAGACTCATCAGCTGAGTTTGTGGCGTTTTGGGATTTGTTTTCATGTTTTAAGTGTCTTCGATGTCTGCGTTGCTTCGTCGGTTTGTCTTTATTGACTCCCACCTTGGACGGAATGCTGCCGCTACCTTCTGTTCCCGGCCCGCTGTGGCTCTTCTCTTTAACATCCGAGCTATCCGAGCCATCTCCCTCGTTTCGTTCGACGTCAGACTTACTAAAAGCTGGCCCATATGATCCCGGTGCATAAGGTCCTAATGGAACAACGGGCGCCGGACCATAGTTGGAATGCAGCCCATACGGCTCATATAACCCAGTCGGCCCTTGGGCACCAAAACCGTGTCCCGCACTCCAACCTCCCCATCCAAAACCATTACCATGGAAACCAGAGCCATACATTCCACCATATCCAGGGTTACCAGGGCTACCGTACGACCAACCAAATCCCCACCCTCCCGGATAGTAGTGTGGCGCTCCTAAGTATGTGCTTGTGTGTTGGACCTGTGACTGGTAAGGCACGAAGTTGGGATGGGCAACGTATGTATCATGGGCGTGCAAGATGGGCTGCTGAACCATAGGAGGAGGCTGGTGGAACACAACAGGAGGAGAGCGGTATATTATGGGAGGCCTATGCACCACCACTGATGGCTGATGATAGACTATGGAAGGCCTGTGGATAACAATGTCTGGCCGATGAACTACTACATCAGGTTTGTCATAAATCTCTGGTGGCGGGTGATATATCATGGGTGGTCTCTGAATAACAACTTGGTTTTTCTTTGCGCCTTTCTCGCTTTTACTTGATTTTCTCTTTGCCTTTTCAGTTTTTCTGTTTTCTTTCTGAGCAGGTGTCTCTGTATTGTGTAAATTCTTAGACAAATGATTGACAAGTTCTCTAATTTGCTTGTGTTTTGAAGTCCCCTCTTGCAAATTGCGTCTGGTTCTGTGGCGTTTGGCCCCATCCTTCGATTTCTTTTCATACTTGCTTTTCTTTTTGGAGCTCGAAGTAGCAACTTTGGACTTTCCAAAAGTATGTCCGAAGCCATGACCCCACCCCCATCCCCAACCACCGGGGAACATGTGTGGGGCGCCCACATAGGTACCAGCGTGTGTCAGGTGAGAGGCCCAGGGGGAGAACATAGGATGTGCCATATATGTCTCATGTGAGTGCAGGATAGGCTGATGTACCATGGGAGGAGGTTGGTGGAACACTATGGCTGGTTGATGATAGATGACAGGAGGCCTATGTACCACAACTGGGGGCTGATGAAACACTACAGACGGCCTGTGGATCACAAGATCTGGTCGGTGTAGAATGACGCTCGGCCTGTGGTATACTTCAGGGGGCGGATGATAAATGACTGGCGGGCGGCGCATAATGATAATGTTCTTTCGAGACGCTTTTGATCTGTCCTTCACCAATTCCTTGTGTTTGTGCTGTTTGTTTTTTAATGCTTCACGCTTGGTTTTGTTTTCACCCTTCTTGAAATGTTGATCATTTTCCTTTTTGTTTATCGTCTGTGAAGTCTTCTCTACTTTTGATTTTCCAAAGGCGTGCCCATAACCGAAGCCGTGACCCCATCCACCTGGATAATAATGAGGTGCCCCGACGTAGGTAGCGGCGTGCTGCACATAGCTGGTATATGGCACAGGAACGGGGTGTGCTACATAAGTGTCATGGCTGTGGAGTATCGGCTGGTGTACCATTGGAGGTGGCTGATGGAACACCACAGCCGGCTGGTGATAGATTATGGGAGGCCTGTGAACAACCACCGAAGGCTGTTGATAAACGATCGACGGCCTGTGGATAACAACATCCGGGCGATGAACAACAACTGCTGGCTGGTGGTAGACTTCTGGTGGGGGATGATAGATCATTGCTGGACGCTGCACAACTATAGTGTTCTTCCTTGCTCCTTTATAATTCTTGGACTTAGTAGCCTTTTTCTCTTTAACAGCTCTACGCTCGATCTTTTTCTTGTTACCAACATTTTTGCTGTGGGGGTTCGAAAACTTCGATTTCTGATGTTTTGGAACCTCCGACTTTCCTACAGCGGGGCCCAAACCATGACCGTGTCCCCAGCCATAACCCCAGGAGCCTGGGTAATAATGTGGGGCGCCTAGGTACGTAGCCACGTGCTGTATACGTGAATTATATGGTACAGGAACCGGCTGGGCCACATATGTATCATGGGCGCGCATGATTGGTTGCTGTGTCATTGGCGGTGGCTGATGGAAAACTACCGGTGGCTGGCGGTAGACAATGGGTGGCCTGTGCACTACTACTGATGGCTGATGGTACACGATGGACGGCCTGTGAATCACGAGATCTGGTCTATGTACAATGACATCCGGTTTGTCGTAAATCTCCGGTGGTGGATGATAGATCATCGGGGGCCGCTGAATTATTATTTTGTTTTTGCGACTTCCCTTTTCTGTCTTGTAGTGCTTTGGTTTAGGCTCACTTTGTTTATCCTGTGATGATAAATATCGCTTAGAATGTTTCCTTACATCTTCTGTATTATTGCTTTGGACAGTTTCAGTACCATTAGTTTGTTTACTGCCATGTTCCGTCTTATCAAATTTTCCATAATTTGTCCGTTCAACACCCGACTTACCGAACGCAAAACCATGTCCGTACCCATATCCATATCCCCACCCTCCGGGATAGTAATGAGGTGCTCCTACGTATGTTGCTGTGTGTTGAATATCGCTTGTGTACGGCACGGGTACCGGGTGTGCAATGTACGTGTCGTGTGCATGCATTACTGGCTGGTGCACCATGGGTGGTGGCTGGTGGAACACAACCGGAGGTTGGCGGTAGATTATGGACGGCCTATGGACTACCACCGAAGGTTGATGATACACAACTGACGGCCTGTGGATCACAACATCCGGTCTGTGCACAATGACATCCGGGCGGTGATAAACCTCCGCTGGGGGATGATAAATCATTGGTGGGCGTAGCATAACAACTTTGTTCTTCTTCTTCCCTGTTTCTGTCCCCGTCTTTTTCGATTTCAGCTTAGTATTACTTTTCTTCTTTCTTGTTTCAATCTTGTGTTTTCTCTTTCCTTTGCTCGATTTCTTGGACTTTGGTACCTTTGACTTTCCAAAATGAACAGCTGGAAACATAAAGCCGGGCCTCGCATGATACACCGGTAAATGTACAGCAGGCATGACTAGAGGTGGTTGATGGTAGATTATAGGTGGTTTATGCACAATCAATGGGGGCTGGTGGACAACCATAGGGGGCCTATATACAATTACTGGAGACTGTGGAACAAGCAATGGTGGATTATTAAAAACTTCTGGTTGTGGATTAAAGACAACTGGCGGACTTTGCACAAATACGTTCTGCTTTTTTGAAGCCTCAGCAGTTTTTTTCTTGCTTTTTCGGAGATGAAGTTTGCTCTCAATGTCGTACTCGCCGCTTCCAGAAATGTCTTCTTCTACATCTGTTTCGTTTGAGCGTTCTGTGTCCGAGCCATTATGGACCCTTGGCATCGTAGATTTATCAACAGCTGCGTCTTCTCCTGAGCTATAGGTTGTGTATGGCCCATCATTGTATGGTAGCTCATCCATGTGTGACCGTCCTACGATAGCTGGGTACGGGGTGTAGTGCTCATATCCGCTGTGAAACTGACTCGTATATGGTATGCCAGAATACGCTCCCAGCGGGTGCACATACGATGAATGAGGCACGAGCATATGGTGTACGTGTGGCATTATGAAGTCATGCGAGTGGATTATCGGAGAAGAAACTACTGGTGGGGGATTGTGGAATACCACAGGCGGGCTATGATAGTAGATAGCAGAATGATGGACGACTGTAGGAGGCTGCTGATACATAAGAGTTGGTCGATGATATACGAGATCGGGACGATGGAACACTAGGTCTGGTCTTGGGTGAATCTCCGGCGATTGGTAGTACACTATCGGCGGCCGATGGATTACAACCATATTCTTCCTATGTCCTCGATGGGTAAAGAAGTGTCCCGGATACATATAGTAGTGGTGACGTTTAGCCAGTAGTCCATGATGGTGATGATGGTGGTGATGACGGTGATGGTGGTGATGATGGTGACTATGATGATGTCGTTTCTTCCGCTTCATTGCCGCCATAGATCGTTTCGCTCTTGTCTTAGATCTCTTGCTTTCCTTGTGTGACGAATGTTTACCAAACCGATTGGATCCTTGTTTATGGTTGCTATTCTCTGGCCTCATCTCTACTTTTGATCGTCCCTGTACTGGACTATGCCCACCTGGCCAGTTACCGTGCCAACCGACGCCCCACCCCCAAGGGTTAGCACCAGGGTACATGTGTGGGGCGCCAAGGTAAGTTAAGGCGTGGTGGATCTCCGAGTGGTGAGGTGTGAAGGAAGGCTGCGCCCTGTACATGTCATGCGCGTGGAAAATGGGCTGCTTGGTCATTGGTGGTGGCTGATGAAAGACAACAGGTGGCTGTCGATAGATGATTGGCGGTCGATGTACCACTACCGATGGCTGGTGGTACACAATGGAGGGCTGATGGTACACAAGGTCCGGACGGTGTACTATAATATCGGGACGGTCGTAAATCTCTGAGGGAGGGTGGTAGATCATTGGCGGCCTCTGGATGATAATCTTGTTCTTTTTCGATGCCTCAATTTGCTCCTTTTTCTTGTTATTAGCTTTTCTATTTTCTCCGCTTGTTTCAGCATCGCCAGACAGATCTTTGAAATCGTCTTGATCCGTCTTACCACTTTCCGCACCATCTCCCGAGGCATTCTCCTTGCTCCCTTCCGTTTCAGGTTTTTCAACTTTGTTTCGCTTCCCCGCGAATCCAGCTGCAATGTTGGGAGGTGGCAGTACCCCTCCAAAATGGGGATTCGGAAGGGATTCGGGATAGTTGTTGATAACGCCGTGTGGGATGCCTATGTAATGTCCGCCATCGTTGACAATGGAACCCATGTGAGTAGCAATGGCAGTGGGGTGCATTACAAAGCTATCATGCGAATAAATCAGTGGTTGATTCACTGCTGGTACTGGCTGGTGGAACACTATTGGCGGTTGATGATACACTACGGCTGGCCTGTGAACCACTACAGGCGGCTGATGATAAACAATGGGTGGCCTGTGGATCAAAATAGGGGCCCTGTGTACCACAATATCTGGCCTGTGGTAGACCTCAGGTGGCGGGTGATAAATGATGGGAGGGCGGTTAACGACAACGTCCTTCTTTTTGTTGCGACCCTTACGTGGTTGGAGACGGCGTTTCTCCACGTGCTGAGACACCGAGCGTTTGGACTTTGAGTGCTTTAAATCTGTTGAAAATTTAAAATGTTATTAGAGCATTCGTGTTACCATGATCCCTGAGATAGTTCGTCGTAAAATGTTATATAAATAAACCGTATATTTATGTTTATGTCTATGTTATGTCTACATCTACTACGTCTAAATCTGCGTTTGGGTCTGGGTCTATGTCCATGTCCAGGTCTACATCTACATCTGTGTCTGCGTCTATATTTTCAAGATATTTGTTCATTTTAATGTCCTTATATTGAACGAAGATATATACTATTAGGGATCGACCATTTAATATCGTGGGGTAGGGTGGAACAATGCAAGCATGGTGACCAACGTATCGTGCAAAATTCGTTTTCGCCGATTTTGATCTTACGAATGTTTTTCGAAATTCTTCCTCCACCACCCCAGAATATAGAATGGTTGGGTCCCTATGTATGTTGGCAAAGCTTTCCTTAGGCTAAACACAAGAGTGGAATCCAGTCATAACTTGCTTCCTTGTAAGTTGTATATTGTTGTTATTATTATTATTATTATTATTATTATTATTATTATTATTATTATTAAATTGTACATTCATTTATATTTGTTTATATGAATATTGACTAATTTTGTATAAAGTAAAGTACCTGAGGTCTCAGTGGCATTGTGCTTTTGGGGGTGAGTGTAGTGATGTGCTTGCTGTTTCTCGTATCCCGCCCCGGGAGCTGGTGCCGCGTGTGTATCGCTTGTGTTGCTTGCTGTCGCATTGTCCTCCACTCGTGAAACTTCTGACTTGCCCCACGGATTCATGTGCATCATACGCTGGTGCATCATATACATGGGATAGTGGTGGATGTAGTGAGAATGGTGCACTAGGAATTGCGGTCCATGATGGAACATTATGGGCGGCCTGTGGATTATGATTGGATGGGAATGGACGACGTACGGCATGCGGTTGATAACATAGGGGTGCCTGTGGATCATTATTGGTGGCCTATGCATAATTATTGGAGGTCGGTGTATTAGTAGTGGATGCCTGTGGATTATAATTGGCGCTCGGTGCATTAGTATCGGCGGACGGTGAAATATTAAGGGGTGCCTGTGCATAATAATGGGTGGCCTATGAACCATGATTGACGCAGGATGTATCACATGACTTGGAGGATGCCAAATAATTGGTGGCCTATGGACAACAGTGATTGTTTTCTTTGAAGCATAATCATTTTGGTTTTCTCCCTTTTCCTTTGAACCGTTATCAGAACGCTTGTGGAACATGTGAGTACCCATGGCATCGTAGTAGGCGGCCCAGGGATCCGCACTTGCTGTGTGAATACGAGAAGCAGGTCCCACAGGTTTCCCATTATTGGTATCGTGATGATAACTCAGCAACGAGTCATGTATGGCCCTGTGAAGTCTCTCACCCGCTCCAACAGGATGTTTATCGTCACTGCTGCTGTGCCGTGCATAGGTACCCCAAGGATAGGGCGCGTCTCGTCGGATTCGAGCCTCCGTACCAAGTGTATGCGCTTGGGTGGACTGTGGCCCATTCGTTTGGTGGTTTGTGTCCATATATAACGATAATATCTCTGCTGCTGCTCTTCGAATTCGTTCCTTGGCACCGATTGGTTGTTTGAATTGGCTGTCGGGATTGTTATGTTTAAATGATGACCACGGGTCTGTTATCTCTCTCGTTATTCTCTGCGCTGCTCCAATTGGCTCTCGCACTTGAACATGAGGGTTATTATGTTTGAATGATGACCACGGGTCTGTTATCTCTCTCGTTATTCTCTGCTCTGCTCCAATTGGCTCTCGCACTTGAACATGAGGGTTATTATGTTTGAAAGATGACCACGGGTCTGTTATCTCTCTCGTTATTCTCTGCGCTGCTCCAATTGGAATTTTGGAGTTTTCCTGTAAGAAGTCATTCCACGGATCAGCGATCGCACGTTGTATACGGGATTTTGCTTCAACAGGATTTGTTCTACGGCCTTTATTTTTATGATTATTTTCCTGATCTTTTTCTTGTTTAATTCTATTACGCTTATTGTTTGGTACTTGTGACTTAGTAAAAGCGCCCATTCCTAAGCCATGCATGAACATAGACTCGTGTGGTACGCCGTGATATGTGGCCACGTGATGCATGTGGGAGGCGTATGGTACGGCCACAGCCTTGGTCACCCAAGTGTCGTGCGACCGCAGTACTGGCTGGGTAACTACGGGTGGTGGCTGGTGAAATACAATCGGAGGTTGATGATAAACAATGGCAGGCCTATGCACTACCACTGCGGGTTGGTGGTACACTATAGGAGCTCGGTACATTACAATGGGTGCCCTATGCACTACAATGTCTGGCCGGTGGTAAATCTCCGGTGGAGGGTGATAGATAATGGGTGGCCTGTGGATCACAACAGCATTCTTTTTGCTTGACTTTTGAGTCTTTTCTTTCTGCTTATGATAAACAATTTTGTCCTTTTTTGAACCTGTTTCAGTTTGATTTTCTTCTTCGCTACTGTCCTTTTTTGCTCCACTTTTGGTCTGTGAGCTATCACCAGAGACACTATCGGATGAATCTCCTGAAAAATCCCCGGAAAAGCTCCCGAAGAAATCCTCGGACTCTTCGTCTGGATTCACTGTTTCACTTGCAGCACCATTTACTTTTTCAACCGTATTTCTAGCCCTAGCTGTCTCGGTTTTGCCTTTAGCTTTGGGAACGCCAGACTTTTCATAGGCTAGATAGTGGAGCCCGCCATGCCCGTGATAATAGGCATGCGGTATGTGCGCTATAGTTCCCCAGGGATGAATCATGGAGCTATGAAGTCTGATGGCCGGTCGAGGCACCCAGGTGTCATGTGACCTGTAAATCGGTTGATGAATAACAGGGGCGGGTTGATGAAAGATGAGTGGCGGTTGATGGTATACGATAGCCGGGCGGTGCACTATAACCGGTGCCTGGTGGTATATTACGGGGGCGCGGTGCACCATAATCGGTGCTCTGTGAACCACGATATCAGGTCGATGAAAAATCTCCGGTGGGGGATGATAAATAACAGGCGGCCTTTTCACAATAACCGAGTGTTTCTTTCCGCCCTTCTCAGTTTTACTTATTTCTTTCTTCAAGTTTGATTTCTTAGAAGCTCCGTTAGAATGCTTTGAATATCGCTTAGCCGACTCGTTGATTTCATTTCTCGGTGCTGCATTTTCCTCAGACAGCTTACTGGCTTTGGGAACCTGGAAAAAAAGATAGCAATAGAGAAGTAAGAATTCAGTAAGCTTTGATATCTTTGGTTCAGAAGATTACTGGGAAGAAATAGTTAGTTTTGCCACACGACTAGGAATAAAGCTAGGGCGAAAAAATCAATAGAAAATACTTTCTCAATAGATGTCTTGTTCAAGTTCCTTTGTACCAATCTGACAACAACCAAGTCTGCCTAAACAAACATAAGATTGTGATAGCTCACGGTTCATTCGTTCATCTTGTCCTAGTTTCTCCTCATGAATTATTTGATTAACAATTAAAGCACATGGCAAACACAGTGTTTAATATAAATACACGTAACACACACCGTTTGATCTTGCAGCTCAGATGTAACTCAGTAATTTACGGAGGCCCATTTACACGACAAAAACAAAGTAAGATCGGATCGAACTAACAATGGAAGGGCTGGGATAAAAGTTGAACGGGTCGGATTACTCTGTTCGTATAAACATACTTTATCCGTGCCAGGTTTTTATCCGTGCCGTTAATAAAGGACCATAGGCGGCTATGGTCCGTTCTGGGAGCAGCACGGACAAAACCGGGTTCCGTACCTGTCTTTTCAGCTCTTTTGTTGGAACGAAGTTGGTACGGCTCAGGTAATATTTTGGTGTTAACGGTACGGTACTTCACCTGTACCAATTGTACCCGTTCGTCGTGTAAACAGTCCCTGCCGGTTGAAGACGGCGCTACTTTTTACCCGCGCCATTTAAAAAAAAATGGTCAAACATTCGTGGAATTTGTACTTCTTTCTACCCGAGCCATTTCACTGTTTTTGTCGTGTTAATGGACCTTCTCGAAGCATGAATAAATATGAATGTGGCCTTCTTGAAACATAAATAAATATGAAAGTGTTTACAATAACTGACCGTAATGAAGACAAGAACAACTAGGTTAAGATGAAATTAATATTGAATATGTTTATTGTTTTGATTGCTCAAGTTAGCGTATTTGATTTGTACATCATATCGTTTGGAGTGTATTTTGGAGTAAATGAACTCGAGTTTATTTTTCAGAATAAAAATAATTACGAGCGTAACGGGATTTGTGATATTTGAAAAATTACGAGTGCTCATTTTTTAAAAATTGCACGACAAAAAGATATGATTACCAATGCAAATAAAATACTCTAACTTGGGCGACTTCTTGCTTGACTGGAACGTAAAAGCATAAACTGTTGTGTGGAATCCAATTGGCAATTCAATGGGCAGTTCAATCCAAATCGACCAGCGACAGCTGATTCACACGTCGAGTTATTGTCGCTTTTGGTCCGGAATTGATTTTTGATTAATTCAGAACTTAAAGTCGACAGAAAAACAGGTTTGAATCAATTTGATTTAATGAAATCGATTTAATTGAATTGAATTGAATTCGAGTCGAGAATGAAAGCGATTTTTGAACCGTTGGGATTTACAGATTGTGGTAACGATTCTACCATAAGGGACGGACCATTTGATTTTGTGGGGGGGGGGGAGTGGCAGAATTTGTAAAAAAAAAATTTCCACGACCCGCAAAAGCAAAAAAAAAAAAATTTGC
>JAOBYG010052111.1:0-12008 GCA_025403545.1 Epizoanthus stellaris | reverse complement strand
CCGGGGGGAGTGGAAGAATGATTTTGTTGCTATTTTTTCATTTTTTTTCGCTTGTTCCTATCTTTCTTTTTCTTTTTCTTGTCTTTTCGGCTCGTGCACATTTTTTTACCACCCCCCCACAAATTCAAATGATATTAGTCGATCAAGAGATATAAAAACTGTCTGTTTAAAGAACTATCCAAATTAAAAAGGTTCTCAGAAAATTTAAAATATTTCATATTCTTATTTTAAACCTAGTGAGAAACGTCAGTTATTATTTAAGGAGCAACTTCAGTTTTTACTTTCTTGGATATTTTATCATTTTTTAGGCCATTGAACACGAGCATAATAATTCGGTTTGCAATTTAGGAGTATGGCCTAGTCATAACAACCTTAAGGGACATCAGCACATTTTTCATAGGAGCTTACGTATTATTTTAGATGAGCTAAAGATTTATTTTACCGATGCATTTATGTTAGTTTGTGTGCCGCGGGCGTTGTGGTTTTTAATAGAGGATTATCAGCGAAGCCCTTTGCATCTTTCTCCTAGCCAAATCCATTTACTCATTAAGAAAAAAAAAAACGATTTCCCCCCAAACAACCAAGATCAGCCGAATAAATTTTGTTTGTTTTAGCAATATTAATAATAACAACTAGGTATTTATACTACGAACGTTACAAATACTTGTTCAAATGCGCGTTCAGTAACCACAACCACCGATTTTCATGTCACAGACCTATACTGTATATTTTGACTTTCTAAGTTTTAATCAGTCAGCATTTGTCTTGGGAAACAGCTGACTATATCTGTTTTTCAATCACCGAGTGCGTTTTTATCAGTAATAGTTTTAAATGTATGGTTTTTGTTAAACTGAGTATTTTCTGAGGATCTACAAAGATCTTCAGTTTTCCCAAATAATAGTCATAATACCGTCAGCTTCTAAGACACCCAGAGGCTGTCAATTGGGCGAAGGAAGGAGAGAGAAATATATTCACTTTCATCTTTCTGACGGTCCGCGTCCCTCGCCGCCTCTTCTCTTGCCCGAAGGACTGAGCCGGGCCGTCTCCGAGAGCGAAAATTCTCACAAACATGCACTCTTTCGCGAAGCTGTTCTCTTTCCACTTTTGACTTATTTTGCTGTGTTTGTTTTGAACAAATTGCAATAGCACTTTATAGCCGGCGTTGAATTAATTTGCTCGCCAGACAGCAGGTTACTTTTTGAAATTATAGAATTTTTTCCAAATTTTATATCAGAGCTTTTGAATAGAAAAACTTTTCAATAGAAACTTCTGAAAAGAGCCACGTTTTTACAATGTGAAACCAGCACCAAGGGCCCTAGTTGAAAGGACGTTAAAGGGATCTCGAGTGCTTCGTATTCGTGATTTGAAAATTATTGTCCCACAGAAATCTTTTTTCTAATTGATACGGTCACGACATCAGTTCGTTTGTGTATTGTCTCCGTTCTGGGACTTTATACTATCTTGCTAACTATCTCGAATAATAAATTGTTCCGAGTGTGCTCAAATCACCTTTTTGTGACATTTTGAAGAGCATACACATTTTAACAAAAGCTTTTAAACTAGGCAAAGCTTCGTTTTCATTATTAATAGCAAGTAGAAACATTGGCAAACACATTTAAAATTTCTACACAATTATAAATAGGTATTTGCATTTTTATTTATCTTTTAAACACTGAGCCATACGAATAAATTACAAATGTCTCAAGGAAACTATAAGTTGAAAAAGGCATCATCACTTTAAAAAATCTACAATTTCACTTGGTTTGTTGATTTCAATTCCTATATGTTTAAAGAGAAACATTATGAAGCAAACTATGTTTTGTACAGTGTATTGCATCAGTGAAAAAAGTACTTGAAAAAGAGAATAAAAGCAAAACATAACACAGTAGCTGAACTTGCTCTGAAAAGGTCACCAAAACGAGGCCATGGCGCGGCGCCGACCGAACTGCGCAAGTGTAAAAGCGAAAAATTTCGTTTGCGGTTTGTTGTTTATATCGCTCGGATCGGAGGCAGCAAAAGCTAGGCTGTAGAAAGGAAGGGGAGAGGAAGAGAATCCGTTTCAATCGTCGTCGATTGAACATCGACAGCCAGCCCAAAGCTGACATATTTTTTCTTAAGATTTATAAAAATGGCTGCGCAAGATGGAAAACTTCCTACAAACGAAAGAATTCTTAAACGTTAGTTTAAATTGAGCAGCTTGACCAGACTGGAACTCTCAATAAGATTGTTGTTGTGTTGCAGGAAGGAGCTTCAGTATTTATAACGATCTCTTTATTTTTCTTTTTCTTTAAGATGTACCAATGCCTCCGACACATCGACTGACAATTGCAGACGTCTATGACTCGAACGGAAAGCCCAGAGTGGATGTGCTAAAGGCTCATTTTATTCTGGAAGGAAGAGTCGAAGAATCAGTAGCACTGCAAATAATCAACGATGGTGCTGCGCTGTTGAGGAAAGAAAAAACTATGTTAGATGTAGAAGCCCCAATAACAGGTACAGCGAGTGTTGAAATCACACACTCTGCAGGTTCCAGGGTTAAACTTTTCAGAGCCCGGGAGCAGTTGTGAACTGGTGGAAGTGTTTTCAATGAAAACACACGAAAACACTGGTTCTACTTCTACCCATTCTGAGAGTTTCTTTTTCGTTTGATTGTAGTTTGCGGCGATATTCATGGGCAATTCTATGATCTTATAAAGCTGTTTGAGGTTGGCGGCTCTCCGGCGACGACCAGATATCTTTTCCTTGGTGATTATGTTGATCGTGGTTATTTTTCAATCGAGGTAAGCATACTAGAATGAAACGAGTTGTACGAGATGTTTTGCGAGTGTCAGATTTTGTGGGAAGGCTTTTATTAAAAGCAGAAGAAACACGCTGTGTTTAAGCTTTTATTTTGACATTTTAAAGGTGGCTATTATATCAATAGTTCAGTTTGTAAGGAAATTGGGTGAGCATATAACTACAACTTTTCTATAACACTATTAAAATTGTTATAAATCTCTTCCCTCTAGTGTGTGCTGTATCTGTGGGCTTTGAAGACGCTATACCCAGGCACATTGTTTCTTCTACGAGGAAATCACGAATGCCGGCATTTGACAGAATACTTTACGTTCAAAACAGAATGTAAGTTTGTTTTTCTTCTTCCACTGCCACATAATGATATATCATCACTAACTAGAGTTCACAGTGATCGAACACTTCTCGGGTTTGTGACTATATGTTGCGAAGGCTACGCCTAAATCTGAGTAAATGTGTGTATTTACTGTATATTCCACATCGATCATCTGAGAAAGAAAAACAAGAGTTCATTCGCTCTAAACTTGCTTAGAATGCAGCTAGCTTTATTCGGGGACACTTTCGTATATTTTTGTCTGGTATTAGATTATGTTTTCTTTAATGCTGTCGAGTAACTTTAGTAAATTTTGTTTATGCATGAATACAAGTGGAAGCTTTCTCCGAATAAATTATTCAAGGCCCGTTGTTCTATGTGCAAGAAATTCCCCGATCACGAGTGAAGGGAGATTGTGAAGGGAGATTAGAAGCGTCGATTTAAATACAGTTGTAAATCAATTTCTGGCTGTGCAAGCTGTGTTCGATGACGTAAATTCGAGCATTCTTTTTTTGGCTGATGGAAGATTGGACAAATATAGATGATGTATGATGTTTATGCAGCATAAAAACGAACTAAAAGTACATGTATTTATCTTTTTAAATCTTGTCTGTTACTTTTTGTTGTCGATTGCCACACTACCCCACCTACTGCCTGTGATACCTTTTGCACCTTGGAAACTGCTATACGTTTTTGAAAATTTTTGCTCCAAAATATTTTATTTATTAGTGGCAAGTATCATAATTTGTAAATGTAGTGTTTACGATTTTGCATGCAGCAGAATGATTATTTAGCAGAAGAAATTCCATAGCCTTTCTCAATGACACCGTCATGAAACTACAAGAAAAATTACAGTTTCACTTTCAGTCCTTGGAAGCTATCAGGTTTAGCATTAAATATCAGCAGTTAGTAGTATTTCTTTCCTCCTGAAATCATGGAGAAAAACAAAATAGCAAGAGCATGCGGCCAAGCTGACACCATATTCCATGATTTCAAGAGGAAAAAGAGATTCCTGTCACAGTAAACCAAGAGTATTTGATTATAAATTAATAGATTATATTGTAACTTTCTGTAATTTACTCTAGTTTTGCATATGCTATATCCCAAGAGAAGTCAATACATTCATATTCATTACTAGTTTATATATATTGAAACAGGGCTCAATATAGGGACCTACATGTACTAATGGCCAAAAGCAGGCCAAATTTCAAGAATGGCAGGTGAAAAATAAAATTACAGGTCAAATTTTTACGGGTTTTGTTTCCATGTGTTTTCTAAAAATCATAAATGGCAGGCTTTAATTTTTTTCTATATATCTTACACAGTAAAGTAAAAAAACTTACTAGATGCTAAGATTTTGACTGATTTATAATATCTTAGAAGTAACTTCTTGGACAGATCTTTTATTAGAAGTCTGAGGAAACTCTCATGTCACATGTATAAATGTAGAAAGTTTCAAAACTGATGATTTTGCAATACATACACAGTATTTCTAACTTTGTTATGACCAGTATATCTAGTTTTTAATTTTTTGTGAGAACTATTAAGTTAGAATAGATGACATTGAAACTTGGTGAAATAGTTTTGGAGTACAGCAAATCATAAGTGATAATAAACTTGCGTTGTGGAGTAACTAATTATAATGCAGTCATGCATTATAATTTAAACTGTTCTAGACTTCCTTACTAAATAATAGAGGAAACAGTTTCTTGTACAACTAAAGCCAGCGACACACTAGGCTATTTTATATGCTGATTGCAGCAAATTTGATCGCCAGCAAAAATTGCCTGTGAATTTCGTCAATGTGTGATTTGGACACACTTGGTGATTTTTTTCTGGCAATTCGCATCCCACTTTCGTTCTCAGGGCATTCTCCACAATCAAAGTCTGCCATTTTGAAAAATTGTATGATAAAATTGCAAAATCAGATTGGTTGAATAAGTTGGTGATTCACTGCAACGGGTGTATAAAATTGTGGGAGTGGGTACACTAGGCAAATAACGGCAAATTTAATCGCCGATATCTGATCGTGACATGCTAGATATTGGCAGTTTTGTATACCGATTGCCGCGAATGGCAAAAATTACTGTCGCAGTAGTGGACACACTAGGCGATTTTTGCCGATCAGCGCGATCGGCATATAAAATTGCCTAGTGTGTTGCTGGTTTAACAGTTTTATAAGTTATAATTATAGCACAGGCTATTCTATAAATGTATATACATGTATGGCATTTAATATTAATACTGTTGGAAAATTATTGTTGTTTGGCTAATGCTGTCAATATAGTTTAACCATTCTTTAGAATAAGCACGGAACTTTCACTTCATTGCTAAAAGGGTTTGTTTGGCGACAGATAAAATTTGCCCTTTATAATATTTACTTTTGTTTTGATGAAATATATCTTTGGTGGTTATGTTAAGGGTATTCTGCTTTGTAGATATTATCATCAACTAGTTTTGGAACATCTTAAACTAATTATTTTTCTTCTATGCTCTGTGGTTTGAGAATATACTCTACGCTTCAGATTTAACTGTGGCAAGTTTACAAACAAGAGAAATCTTTATACCTCATTTGAAGAGAATTAGTACTGTTATTAATGAAATATACCTGTTCACTGTTTTTCTATAACCTATTTCACTTACTGTACCTTCAGTTCTTACAAATGTTGATATTTAAATGTATCTTGTTTATTAATCAGTGTTGATTGTACAAACAGTAGTCCTGTTTTCAGTTAACCCTGTTCATAGTCTTGTAAGGCAAGTGTATGTTACTTGAGGATTAAATATTAAATGTATTTTGGTGGATTTCATGCTGAATTGGATAATTTTTGGACGAATAATTCCTAAAGAAAGTCATCAGTTGAAAAATTAGATTTTTAAAAGTTATCTAAAAATTATATGAACAGCTGACATCAATTATATCAAAGTTAGGGGCAGCTCTAAATGTGTTTCGGCATCAATTTCAATAAGCATTGACTTCTAAAATATACAGCATGCAAAGTGTGATACAATGCCCCAGAAGAATTGTAAGGGTTTTCAATTTCTTATTTATTGGGATATTTCAAATTTCTGCTATTGAGCCCTGATAATGAGCCCCCCTGATAATAACCCTCCTGATAATGAGCCCCCCTGATAATAACTCCTCTGATAATAATGAGCCCCCCTGATAATAACCCCCTAAAATAAGCCCAAACTTTCAAACACAAAGTACTTTCTGAAAACCAGCTTCCGTGAAATAAGCAAATTGTTGTATATTTATGTAATAATGTACAGTCATATTCAAGGTGAAAAATCCTCTCCAATGGACAAGAGAACTAATGATTTGATCTGAACTTACAAATATTCATCAATCTTGTAATTGTTTGTTCTGATCAAATCATTAGTTCTCTTGTCCAATAAGCCCCCCCCCAAATATAAGCCCCCCTGAAAACGGATTCTGGTTGAGTTACTTTGTTTATAAGACTGTAACTGTGCAACATTTAGACTGAACTGTTGTGGTATGATTTTGAACATTTCTCACAACATAATTACAGCATATTTAGCAAACTTTGTATTCATTTATTTTACGTTTGCTGTATTTGTTAAATTCTCACTACACATAACAATTGATGGTAGAAACAATGCTACAATCTGTCTCAAATACAAAGGTGTGAAGTTGCTTTTTTACAAATGAAAGACTTCTTTAAGATGGAATTCCAAACAGAGTGGTTGGTAGCTGGGCTTTTCACCATAGAGACATCTAGTGCTGTTTAATAGAGTAAAGTTACTATCTGCCACAGTTATATTTTGCATTTGATCAAAATTAATGTTGTGAAGCAAAATTAATACTTGATGCATTTGAGAGGGGGCTTAGAAGTCGTACAATATTGATATATTCATAAACAATTTCCCACTTAGCTCCTTGAAACTTTGGCTATAACAATAATTATGTATGATTTGCAATGTCATGTAAATGTGATTGTAGTTGGAGAGAATACCAAAGTCTTCATTGGCAAATCCATAGTTTATTTTGCAGTTATGCTATATACTCGTGGCACTTCAAGCATTTACTAGCTTTATCATAGCAGATAGGATTATATGGATTGACCAACATCACACAAACAAACTTGTGAATAGGCACACATTCTGAGTCCTCAAGAATCCATTATTTGTCCCAGATATATTATTAAAAAATATGTTAGACGCTATGCAAAGTTCACAACCTTGGTGTTGGTTGTGATAGATAATGTGTGTGTTCTACAGAAAGTTAGTATGGTTTTTAAACATTAGTTCAAGCATTGAATTGTTTTGAAGGTACAGTACCAGAGTTAATAGAGTATTTTAATGTGTGTGTCTAGGCAAGATCAAATATTCAGAAGCTGTTTATGATGTCTGTATGGATGCATTTGACTGCCTGCCCCTGGCAGCACTGATGAATCAACAGTTTCTGTGTGTTCATGGCGGCTTATCACCAGAAGTACATACCCTAGACGACATAAAAAAGGTGAGTAAATGCAGTTTTTCTATGACCATTTTTCATAAAAATTTAAAATCTGGTCTGGATCTAGAAAGAAATAGGCCTTATGCATGTAGTAGTCACCGAGTAAAAGAACATTGATGTACTATGTTATATTGCATAAGACCCATTGTCTTTATTAGGAAGATATTTAACAGTTGTACAAACTAATGTCAGAAGCTTGTGGTACCAGCACTGTAAGTTGTTCATTGTAAACTCAAGTCTGTTCTTATTCTTCTAATGCTCGTGTTCTGATGATACAGTAGTAGTCTAGTTCTCAGGGCTGATGTTGAGCTGACGTTATTCTAGCCAGTAGTGTGGAATGAAAGGATCTGGGGGCGTCATATCTATAGGCTGGTGCATGCACATTGAGGACATGCATTGGTGAACCAGAAGTCGGCAGATTTTCCTGCAGATGCTCCTAGAGTCCTTTGTTCCACACTGCAGGCCAAAAATAATGTGGTTTCTGGGAATGAGATTGGCACAGTGGCATTCTGTGAGACGGATGCATGTTACTATAATGAATGGAAACCCAATAGTCCTTTTTCTTTTCAGTTTCCATATTAACCTGTGTATGATATGCACTTTGTTTCTCAAAAATTTTGCTTTCAAAATCAACATGCGTATCATACACGGAACCTTTGGATTTGGCAAGAAGTAATTTGTATAACAACAAAAACAAAAGTGAAAATCGAAGTGAATAAAGCAAGAGCACTACTTGAACTCAAACTGCTGATAATACACATACACAGTAGAGACTGGATAATAAAAAATACCATGGTATCTCTTGTTGGTTTATCACCGACTAGGCACAAATTGAAGACAAATCCCGCATTTTAACGAAGAACTTTCCTGTCACAGTTTTAGTGTTTCTGGTACTTTTATTTCCCCCAAACAGTTTCCTCCTTTACAGTTCATTGTCATTAGAGTCCTTCAATTTTGGAAAAGCTTGAAGAATTTGAGCTCAAAACACACACAAAATCTTTCCCTCGTGATTTGCCGCCATTTTGGCTATTGCACCACTGATATAGATACTGCTGACCACAAGATTTGCAGGTTAAAATATGGCCACCACGTGATGGAGTTCTGTGATATTCTTTTTTTGAGCACATGTTCGCACTAAATTATATCCAAATAAGCAACTTTTTACTAAAGTGATGGCAGGTCATAAAAGCATTAGTAGGCATGGTACCAGCACAGTAAGTTGTTCATTGTAAATAAAAGCATTTGAACAGTTTTTACAGTAATTGTTTTCATGTTTGTTTAGGAGCCGTTTAGGGCAATTTTGTATTTAAAAAAAATAGGCCTCAAAATCAAGGTGCATATTATACACAGGTGCATATTATACATGGATACATACAGTAAATTTGATTTAGTATAGGTTTGAAACTCTTGTCAAACTGATGGCCAGTGTGGTTATTGTTCCATACTGACTAGTGATGGGTAAACTCTTCCTTATAGCTTGACCGCTTCAAAGAACCCCCAGCCTTTGGCCCAATGTGCGATCTTCTCTGGTCTGATCCGCTAGAAGATTATGGCAATGAGAAAACATCAGAACACTTCAGTCACAATAGCGTTAGAGGATGTTCCTATTTTTATAGGTAAGTGTGGTGTGTGTGTATACGTTTTCTGATGGAGGGGTGTGTACAGTGTAACTCTTGTTGGATATGGTGTTAGTCACTGGGCCAGAACTTTGACAAATGAACTTAAAAATAAGTAGATTCAAACACATAGATCTCAGATGCTGGTAGCATCTGTCCCAAGTAAACGATATTATAAATCTTGCAGGTGTATGCTTAAATTTCGCTCTTGACTTGTGTTTGTTAATATTATGTTTCAGTCAGATGTTTCAGTACAGGGTTTGTATGGGTCATGCAATTTTGGAATTTCATTTTTCAGGCCTGGAAAGTCATGGAATTTTAGTTTGAGTCATGGGTAGTCATTGAAAACAAAGTTCAGTGTACAAAAGTATTTGTCTGATCAGTTATTATCAGACAGTTAACATATTATTGTCTTGTCTTCCAGTTATCCAGCATGTTGTGAATTTTTACAGAATAACAACCTATTATCAATTATCCGAGCACACGAAGCACAGGATGCAGGGTAAGTTATTCAGTAATCAAGCTCACGACTGATATGTACAACAAAGTTTATTTATCCCTAAAATGATTTCCTTCCAGCTATACCTTGGTTGTTCAGAATGTGAATAAGGGCACAAAATTAATGTCTAAACAGGAAGGGGGTATTTATGTGCTGGATAGTGATTTATCTGGTGGATAAGGCCAAATGAAAAATACCTGTGTTTCTTGTTACGCTGCAAAAAAAAGTATAGGATAGGTAAGTATGTTTAACTTTTTATTTTTTATATACTTTTTAGTTGAAAATTTATGATATGGACATAAGACACACAGTTTTTTGTGCAGAAATAAAACCCAAATACTTTGGACACTGTCCATTACAGCTTTAAAGGCCAGCGATCACCACCCATAATGCACCGATACTTCTGGTTATTTTCGTGGATCATGAAATACTGGTATGGCGTCAGCAAGGGGAAAAAATCGGCACTTGAGTTTCGTGGCATCGTGATTAAATTTCGTCGGTTGTTTCTTCTCATCGTGGCATCGTTTCTTGTGTTTCGTGGCATCCTGATCATGTTTCATCGTCTCTTGTTTCGTCGTGGCGTCATTACCATGTTTTGTCATGGCGTCATTTTGTTTCGTCGTGGTGTCGTGATCATGTTTCGTTGTGGCATCGTGATCATGTTTCGTCGTGGCGTTGTGTCATGTTTCGTCGTCTGGTTGTTTCGTCGTGGCGTCAACGTCGATAAAACAGGTCAGCGGTGACTATTCCTGCCAAAAACCCACCAAAAAGTAAACTTGGCGGCGGGATAGAGAATATCTTTCAGTCCATTCCTTGTTCCCGTTGGAAACTTAAGAAAGGCTTATGATACGGTAAAAACCCGCGTACAAAAACTAGGCGCCACGACGAAAGGAAACGACGCCATGATGAAGCAAACGATGACGAAATATGATCACGACGCCATGACCAAACATGATCACGACACCACAATGAAACATGATCACGACGCCGCGACAAAACATAATCACGACGCCACGATGAAACATTATCACGATGCTACGACGAAAAGAAACGACGCCACGATGAAAAGAAACGACGCCACATGAAACGAAACTAGGCCACGATGAAACAAGCGACAACGAAACATGATCAGACGCCACGAAACACGAGAAACGACACCACGACGAGAAGAAACGACAGACAAAACCTAATCATGACGCCACGAAACTCGAGTACCGATTTTGTCCCCTTCCTGACACCATATACTGGAGAAGATGTGTGTTCCCAGTTGCTTCTACAAATGTAGTTCCATTCTTGTTTCTATGATAATTTTTCACCAAAGTGTCGTATCTGTTCTATATTACTTTAATGCTTCCATAAAAACATTAATAAAAGCTTGTTTATAAACAAAGTGCAAAGCACCACGGTCAGTGATCGCCAGTCTTTAATATAATTGAATGCATACTTTCAAGCACTGCATCTCATGTGTGAACAGTCCATGGTTCATTGCTTGCACATTTTATTGGCCAACTATTAAATTAATTTCTCTAGTTCTCAAATTCTTGTACATGTAAATGTGTACAGATGCATTAGCTGAGGCTGTCTGTTGAAAAGATTTACACATTGAAGTCCGGCAGTTTTTTGAACAAATGTTAGGGTCAATAGACAAACGTTAGGGACAGTCGGGACTCAAACCACACAATCCCCATGTTTTTTTGTATGGTCTTAGAAGTTAATATCCAATCAGGGTCAGAAAACCAAAAAAAACAGAACATTAAGAAATATGTTTTTTTGTTTTGCATGTAGAGATGTGCAATCAGTTGATTTTAATTGGTTTTGCTACTTTTGTCACCAGATATCGTATGTATAGAAAGAGTCAAGCTACTGGTTTTCCATCGCTCATTACCATCTTTTCGGCACCCAACTACTTGGATGTGTACAATAACAAAGGTATGCAAAGGAACATTTTGAGCCATGTTAGTATAAAAATGTTAAGTAAACACCACTTGAGGAGCAGGCCTAAACATGTGTCCCCCTGTGGGACCCGTTTTGAGGTAAGGGGTGGGGCTGCAGCCTGATGTTTTTTCTGGAGCTAAAATTTGATATTTTAATTTTTGTCTTTGATTATCTCCCAAGCTTAAATGTAAAAATAGAAGCAATCACCAGTGTTCTCGCTAGACTCGGAATGGAAAAGGGTGGCTCATTTGCATAATAATAACATTAATTTGCATTATAATAGCCAACACATTTGTACACATTTATTCTACTTTACCTAAGCTATATTTCCAGTGTTTTTAACCTAAATCGCAACAGTTTCTCTTGCAGCAA
>JAOBYG010052000.1:0-12008 GCA_025403545.1 Epizoanthus stellaris | reverse complement strand
GAGAGGCGTTTATCCCTGGATTAGATACGGTACATTTATTTGAATCATAGAGAGTGGAGTTTATGTGATTAGAATAATTATCCTTCTTAAAGGATTAAATCATCTAGCAAATGATTTCCCCGAGCTTGTCGTGTCCGGTTCAGACAATTGGAAAATAGGTAAACAGAGATAGTCAATTATTGCCGATTATCTAGAAAATTAAACAATGGTCAATGTCTTTGTCCAGGCTAGTTCCGCCGAGCAAACTGCAAATAATTGCCTTTTTATGCAAGCCTCCTTCCCCCAACTCTCAGCCAGGTACCTGTTTTACTACGCCGTGTACATACACGCACTGTGATCTATTTTAAAAGGCTTTAAAAAGCGTTCGCCGTCCGCCATTTTATAAGAAGCCTGGTGGCCAGGTACACCGTAGGTAACCGCGCCGCTCGGAACGTACGAGCAGAAGAATGGGGGTGAGGCTAACTTCGACGTACATTTGAGGCCTTGTGCATCGCTAAATTTCATCCATCCCAGAACAAATAAGTCAAACCACACCATCTCAACCTTTTGCTCAAAGGGATTACTTGCACTCAGTAACTTAAGAACTTGAAGCCAATATCACCATAACCAGTAGAGCTCTGAGGCTGACCAAATTGATTGAAAACGTTTTTTTGAAAATCTTTTATGAAAGAGGGCACGTTTTTATAAATCCTTTTATTTGACGTGATGACATATATTCTAAAAATACCTGACCAAATGAACTTAGTTGATAATGCAGAAGGTGGTACTAAATTTGTCAATTTCCACGCAATTTCGACCAAAAGGCTCCGATTGGATACTGGATCACATTCTCGCCACATTTTTTGCTTTTGCGTAGAAATATAAGAGAATCGAGCTGATAATCCAGAGGTAGAGGGGTTTTATTTACCTTGAAAGATTCAATTCAATCTACTGATCTACCCAATATTTATATGATTTGTGGCCAAGTAGAACTTTGTAGAGATCCTTTTGACTCATTTTGACAATGTTTACGAATGTGATTAATGTATTTTTCTTAGTGGAGACAACACAGAAATGAAACACACTCTCAGTGGCTTCACAGTGTCCCCCCGGGTGTCCCCATATAATACAGAACACACAAAGAGACGTTAAAGTTGCAATAACTTTATTTCCACATGCATGCAATATTCTGACATTTTAATGGATTGATTTAATTCCCATACAAAGTCTTATAAATCGTGTCGCCACTTTCTTAAGAGCTAAAGAGACACTGTTAGCAGCATCAGAAAGTTAGTTTAAAATATCTAAATTAAGCCTGTATAAGAACCCTTTATTGCAACGTTTCTGTCCCAAACTTGACTTTGATTGGTTGTGCATGTTTGTTGTCTATGGTGTCGATATTTTTCAATTCAATTCAATTTATTTCAATATAATTATAACACAGATCATTACAATAGTAAGGCCAAGCCATCAGCAGAAAAAAATGTGCTTTACAGATTTGTGTCAGATACATACACTAGTTCAGTTGTCGCACATATTGTTTCCACGTAGAAAATCAAGGTGTCAGTGAACCAGAAATAGCTCGTCTAGTTCAGTCGCCAGTCACGATTCAAGCACAACTGATCCAAATACAACGCAAAACCCGTAGCTTAGAGCTCTGAGTTGTCGACAATTTTATTACAGGAAGAAAAAGGGAAAAGAACGCAAGTGACAGCGGCACCAAAATGTCGGCGCTGTCGTAATGATCGGGAAAGTTGAACCGAGTTTTACTCTTCCGATCACGCAGACTGTTTGACCGGGCTAGTGCAGACCATCGCAGAGACTGGGAACGAGTATTTCAATATGTCTGAGACAAGACGCAGACAATGTCGCCGACCGTTACACATCATATGGAGACCAACAAGCAGGCTGGGTGAATTTTAAGAAAATAGCGTTGTCAAAGTGATTGAATAAGCAATTCACTTGCGCGAGAATGTAAATTTGTCATTGGAACGAACCGGAGTGAAATAATTTCGGAAAAAAACAAATTGATAGTTACCGTATTTACTCGAATAAGCAGCTCCCTCGATTAAGCGTCGTCCTCGAATAAGCGCAGCACATGAGAGCAAAAATACTACCAAGCACCGCTCTCGAATAAGCGCCGCACCCCTCAACAACAACGCGGCGTTTATTCCAAGCACTTGAGCTCTAGAGCGGCGCTTATTCGAACAGCGTCAAAGCAAAAATGAAAAACGATACGAGTCGCTTCAACCCAACAGCGGAAATTTATTCAACAATGGCAGAAGAAAGTGTAGTTGATTCTTTCACAGAAGAAAGTGTAGTTGACTCTTTCACACGAGTTTTGTTGCTTTGTTGTTATCGTTCTAAGAATTAAAAAACTGTTGTGCCTTATCCAAATATTCTGGGGTTTCTTTAAGCGCTGCCCTTGAAAAAACGCCGCCCGCGAATAAGCGCCGCAAATTTAATAAGCGCCGCGGCGCTTATTCGAGTAAATACGGTAAAGGGTAAAATCTGGAGACAATTACACCTCTTGTTTGTCTTACGTTATCATTTAATTTTCTGCATTAAACATGCCAATTGGCCCCCTCAGAATAAATATAGGTCGTCAAGAATGGGGATTGGGGTGGTACCATGCGCTGACAGCTCTGTCTGATGAACAAAATGGATCCCTATCTGGGGCATGTGTTTTGACCTGCTCCCTAAATTGCCATCCCCGTCCCCTTCCCTTGGAGGCTGTTACAGTGGCTATTGCTTCTCAAGTGGTCCCGGTTTGCAGTAATCGCACTGTAAATATCCCGGTCGCGCAATACCAAAAAACAATGACTGTCTATAAAATTACAGGAATAGAAGAAGTTACGACTTGATTCTAGCCGGGGATTCTAATAGTTATAGTATCAAAACACTATCATGCCGTAATAGATACTGAAGGGGGAATGATGACAAGTGACAAGGAAGGAACGTTCATGATAGTTCAAGGCTCTCATATGCCATCCTCTCTATCATTACCTCTCCTTCACTATCATTCGCAGTCACTCGCCATTTTCGACAGATCTCCTATTGCAGGACTATTGTACTCTCGTCCAACTTAGCCCATATCCAAGGATACGCTATAGTTCCCGAGAACCGAGTGACGGCGAATCGAGGGTAGGTGCGAAAACTACAGCAAATGCATGAAAACGTGGCACCAAGCCTCCATTTGACGTTTTTGTTCTCCGGAATTGGAGCATACCGTATTTACCGGCTCGAATAAGCGCCCCCCTCGATTAAGCGCCGCCCTCGAATAAGCGCCGCACAGGAGCGCAAAAATACTAATAAGCGCCGCCCTCGAATAAGCGCCGCACCCCTCAAGAACAATGCGGCGCTTATTCCAAGCACTTGAGCTCTAGAGCGGCGCTTATTCGAGCAGTCTCAAAACAAAAATGAAAAACTTGTCTCAAACCAACAGCGGAATTGTATTCCCTTGTACAACAATTGAAGAAGAAAGTATAGTTGACTCTTTCACATGAGTCTTGTTGTTGTTGTTGTTGTTGTTGTTATCGTTTTAAAAAGCTGTTGTGTTTTATTAAAATAATGTTGTTTTTTAATAATGAGATTCAATAAGCACCGCCCTCGAATAAACGCCGCATCAAAAAGTCAAAAATTTAATAAGCGCCGCGGAGCTTATTCGTAAAGACGGAATCTCGGAAATGAGCAAGCCATGGTGCGTCACAGACTCGGGTTAACTCCTGAACCCGGAAAACAGTTTCCGGCTGAAAGTTTCAGTAAATATAATAAATAAAGAAGAAAGGAATTCGAGGTGGCAGACATATACTCGAGAGTCCTCGCTAAATGGGTGTGTCTTTGACGTATATCTGTATAATCTCGTCTGATCTGAGGACTTGTTATGCTTTTTTTAACCTAGATTTGCCATGTTTTGGTTTTCTATAGTATCTTTCACGCACAACTTTCTTAGAGATGGAGGCTTTTTTAAAAACCAAATGACAGAAACTACCGCGAAGTCACAAAACGTTGTACTTGTAAACGCTTTTTCCGCAACTGGACCGTTGTTTACGCCAGTATTCACTCCACTGAACCGCAATGGCCAGAGCTAGAACTTACTTATATCTTCAAACTACTCCTCCTCGCGTAGGATGCACATATGCACACACACACACACACACACACAATACACTCTTTTTTTTAAATTAAGAACCAGTAAAATTTTGCTCAGGCTCAATGTTCTTATTTTTTTCGGCAATTTCAGCCTCAAAATGTTCTTATTTTGTTCTTAACGGCTATGTTTTCCGTAGAGGGGTAAACTCGCCTAAAATTCGGTACGGTGCTTTTGTGCACTGTTTCACAAGAAATTTGAAGTGCCTTTTGCAAGACAAACTATTTTTAAATGCCATGGGTGCGTTATCGGAGAGCTGAGTACTGTAGGACTTTCTTCTTTAATATTTCAAAAAAAAAATTTCGCATAAATTTTTGATTCAGCCTCAGTTTGTTCTTATTTTGTTCTTATTTTTCGGGCAAACTCAGCCTCAAATGTTCTTATTAAGTTTGTTCTTAATAAAATAAAAAAAAAAGAGTGTAGGACCGTTTATACGAGAAATAAGACGCGACTTACGTAGGGCGCGGCTTACATAAGGCGCGAAGCACTCGTATAAATGGTACAAAAATTCGGTTCACGACTTACACAAGCCGCGTCTAGCACAAGACGCGGCTTATCCTGGACTAGGGTTTTGAGCTGTTCTTATCTAAGACGCGGCTTACCTTGGACGTGAAATTGCTCGTATAAACGGGTTCAAACCTTGTTCGCGCCTTATTCAAGACGTGAACGCCCATTGCACATGTGTTTATGTCTTCCAGTCCCCATAGCTCTCACTAATAATAACAATAGGGCCGTTTATACGAGAGAAAATAAGCCTCGGCTTGGATAGGACGCAGCTTACATGAGATGCAAACTGCTCGTATAAAATGGGTCCGTTCGCGTCTTATGTAAGCCGCGTCCTATGTAAGCCGCGGCTTGGATAGGACGCGGCTTATACATAAGACGCCGAACTGCTCGTATAAATGGGTCCGTTCGCGTCTTATGGAAGCCGCGTCCTATGGAAGCCGCGGCTTGTTTTCTCTCGTATAAACGGCCCTAATGTTCTTAAATAATTTCTCTCCTTTTTATATCTGTTCACTTGTCTCACAGAATAATAACTGCATATTCTTAGAGAAGACAATGCCTTGTGTAAAAGTCCGTTTCTTAATTAAAGCTATAGAGCAAAGATATAAAAATATAACAATGCTTCATGGACCGTGGCCAATGAAAATAAGATCTCCTATGGCGGTGTTACTAATGCCAAAAATTCTGATCACCTTAGTTCTACTGGTAAAATATGGCCAAATGTCATCAGATCAATTTGATGAACATTATTCAAAAAGCCAAAAAAAATAAAAGATATTGCACCACACATCGAGAAAGACTTAGAATTTTTATTTGTTTCACAAAAAGACAACTACGAACTGAGGCACATGTGATCAATAAGAAGATGGTGAAAAATGTCAAAGTAGAAAATCGAGTTTGCCAATTCCATTCTACTGAGTACTGGAATTTTCTTTCCTAATGTGGATTTTTTATCAAAGAAAGTGTTTAATTTGCAACACTCTAAATAGAGTGTTCTTGAACAAATCGAGTGAAGAATGAGCTACTTACTAATTAATCCAGATTTTGAAATGAGATTGGCGCCTTTACTTTTAGTTTAAAATAGCGATCTCGAGAGCAGCGTAGCTTTTGCCACAACACAGTAATCTGTGGCTTTGAACTAAATTCCCTGCCGGATGATGGTCATAAAAAGTCATAATATTTTCGCAAATTCAAGGGAACCATAAAACAAACTCTGTTTTTAAAAACGTTCTTTGAATAAGTGTTAGAGCTCAACATTTGCCCATGCGAGAGTTGGACTAGACCTTTTGTTCAACTCTCATTGCTTCTCACTGTCGAACTGGCTAAACGAGCACATCGCATGAGAGTTGCACGAGTGTCAACCAAAGAGACACGTAACAAAATAACCGATAAAACTCCATAATGCAATTAACTCTCATCAATTTGCCGATCAAACGAGCGAAAATCGTCATCGACTCTCACGAAAATCATTGAGAATGTTCAAATTTGATGAGAGAGCATGAGAAAGGCGAGAGTTTGAACTCTCATTAGGTTTGAAGCAAATCGCACAAATTTACAACAAACCTGGCTCCTTAATTCGACGCACAAGTTGCATAGTGATAGACTCCAAAACATACACAATTTCACAGGTCAAAAGTCTCAAAATCCGATTCCAAACAAGTTATTTTTTTGGTGGGGTGGAGGGAGGGGGGGGGGAATTCCCTTGCCATGCTTACTCTTTTGTTCTTGTTGTATAATGCAGCACAGGTGAGAAGGTTTCTTACCTATAATTATATCTGGGGGGAGGGCAGGGGATAAGGATCGTCCCTGCGATGTGCATGTTGATGTGCCCAGCATATATCCACATTCCTCATGTTACCATAGTAGCCGAGCTATGAATGACAGGAGTGACAAGTCAATAAATAAACAGATTTCTAAAAACACTTTTTTCATTTTCGGGTGGTTTTTGTTTTTAATACACAGCTTTCGTTCAATGATGTGGATTACAAGAAGCCTGAGTGAGTTCATGATTTGGATTGGTTTCTTGATATCAAGAAAAATATAAAATAGCGGTTTTGCCATGTCATATGACATTATACTTGGACAGGGTTCCCATGGTCATGCAAAAAAGTCATGGAAAGTCATGAAATTTGAAAATGCCTTTTCCAGGCCTGGAAAAGTCATGGAATTTCGGAAAATGGCCTTAGGTCATGGAAACGTCATGGAATTTCAGATTTTTGACCAAACAGATTCTTGCTGTTTAAATATTTAAAACAGTTGTCACAAAGAATAAAATCTGGCTAAAATACCCGCGAATAGGTGCTTTCTTCCGCGGATGTGCGTTGCACTCACATGGTTTTTAGGAGGGTTTTTGTCAGTAGTTATTGTTTTTACACTTTTTTATGTCATGGAAAATGAATAAGGTCATGGAAAAGTCATGGAAAAGTCATGGAATTTCATTCCCAAGTTTGTGTGGGAACCCTGTTGGAACCTTTTAGAATCAAACTATTGATTGTCCAGGTAATCCGTGTAGAGCACAACCCTCCCCCGGTTTTATTGTTATGAAGATTTGTTGAATGTTACATTGTTCTCTTAAACAGGGGGCCTTTACGATGTGCGACTGGTGGCTTGCACAGTGGTGAGATGTTTGATTAGTGTTCACTATAGAGTAGGAGCTTTGTGCTTGATCCTTCTTGTGGGTGTTTGATAAGATTACCTTATTACTGCTGCAGATTAGTAAGTTGAGTCAAACTGGCTAGTTACACAATTTGAAAACTTGGTATATCTGTTTTGCACATTCTAGTCTTATCTACGTTACATTTTATAGTCCAACCGATTACTCTAGAATAACTTCAAGCTGCTATTTCATGGTGTGATGGGGCAATCTCTTATAAATTCAACAAATCTGATCTACATTCCAAAACAACGTTCAATCCGGCTGTATTAATCCATACACAAATTGTACGGATAGTTAAGAAGGTGATTGTGATGTATTATAGCATTGTTCTCTTGAGACGAATTTAATTCATGACAATTTGTGTTTTATAGTTTAATTACTTAAATTAATTGAAGTACAATAAACCTTGACAAGCGATTTCAGTAAAGTTTGTTTTATTGGGTATAGATGTTTCCGTTTGGTAGCCTAAGTTAAAGACTATTTTCTTAAATTAGCAAATCGTGTGATATGTCGATGAAACAGCTCCTTTGATTGTATTGTCAAGAAAGTATTTGTGCAGATATTGTGTTGTTGTTGTTGTTGTTGTTGTTGAATGAATCTAATAATTTTAATTATCCTTGAAAGGATTTCTAAATCTTAATAATCCGAGCCATTTTTCGTTAGGTATCCACATGCATCGTGCTCGTTATTCTCCATATGTAGCGACAGATATACCTGTACCTTGTAACTAATGACTGAAAATGATGTGACATTGAACATTGAAATATTCCACATTAATATTGTTACACTCTTCGACTAGAATCCTATTTTGATTACTCCAAGATGTTTATCTTCTGTCTTTGTTTTGTGTTGTACTTTCCATTGCATTTCTTGCTAAATTATTAATGACTCTGAGTACGAGTAGTCGACGTTCCACGGAAATGACTTTTTTGTCGAGCTCTTTCTCGCAAATTTTGAATTCGTTGATGAGGTGAAATAATCCAAGTTTAATCGTTGTTTTGTCGTTTGATCTAAAATATACAAATGCTAAGTATTTCCTTCACCTTTTACCATCATTGAAGGTCGGATGAAGAGGCGAAGCAAGCCGCTCTTAACCACACAGCCAAGCTGTTGAATACCACATCACAAAATGATTCAACCCAGTCAGTTCCAGACCTTGACCACCACTATTATGTTGCAGTATATGGGGGCCTGGTGCTGGTCACACTTTGCCTCGCTATGGCGCGAGCTGTGTCTTTCTTCGCTGTAACAGTAACATCGTCTGAGGTCTTACACAACCGTATGTTTGATGCCATTCTACGAACAAGAATCTACTTCTTCGACACGAATCCCCTTGGTAATGCTTCATTCTTTGACTTGAATTGTACTTGCATGATTTATTTCATTTATGTTAATCTTCATTCGTTTGTTGTTTCTATGCCGTTCTGTTGCAATTATTTTCATCTTGGGATTAGATCGTTGACAGTATTGGAGAGAATGGCACAGCAATTGCAGAATAGAAAAAGATAGTTCGAAAGAGATATTTATTTCTTCAGGGAAGAATTCAAAGCGGCTATTTAGGTGATGAATAGATTTCTTAATTTTAATGCCCTCTACTTCTTTGATAGATCAAGTCAGTTAACTTAGAATATTTATCGTATCAGGCATTTATCCTTTGACTGCCCTGAGAATAAGAGAGAATTAGCCCCAAAGTCTGGACCGAGTTGTTCAGGACCAGCATGTTTAAGCATCCAAGAATGGGTCTAAGGTGTGATACATTTTCTTATCATAGAAATCAATGCCTTTTTGATAAGATCCACAAGTGATCATAGAGGAGTAGCGTTCAATTCGTATATTTTAAAGGAATATTTGAACTATCAGTAATCCTGGATTAGTTTAATGGGAGTTAATGGGCAACTAACACTGATCAGACAGTAACACCAACATTGACACTGACAACTGACACCGACATCGACACCGACACTGACATCAACACCAACACTGACACTAACACTGGGACTGATACCGACACCGACACCGACACTTAAACTGACATCAACACCGACACCAACACTGACACTGGGACTGGGACTGACACCGACACTGACACCGACACCGACACTGACACTGACAGTGGCTGTGGTCGCATTAGAGCCTAACACTGATGTTAACACTAGTGTAACACCAATTGTCGGTGTTTAGAGGCCTTTAGAATTCTAAACACCGAAAATTTGGTGTTACACTAGTGTCAACACCAGTGTTAGGTTATAATGCGACTGCAGCCACTGACACTGATGCTGACCCTGACACTGACACTGGCGCTAGCACTGACACTGGCACTAACACTGACACTGGCACTCGTAGTAATGCTACTACTGATAATAAGCCCTTATTTGCTCTCGGTAATTATAGAGTGTTAGTCTCACCGAGCAGCTAAAGAATTCCAGCAGTTGCCTCAACTGACTGTGTCCAGGAGTTCAGTTAGCTCTCAGTTAGCCTTTTTCTTGTTTGTATACAGGTCGCATACTCAACCGTTTCACGAAAGATATTGGTTTTATGGATGAGCTACTTCCCCAGACATTCTATGATTTCCTCCAGGTTTGTTTGTAAACTAATGCATAGTGACCCGAGTGTTGTATATTGTGAATCTTCCCCTGCAGATTTAGTCTTTAAACGCAAAGATTGAGTAAGATACTATAACGAGTGTCTTTCAAGATTGAGTGTGATATCATATCTGAGAACTCGTTTCACAACTGAAATTTCACGAGAGTTTTAACTAATTAAAATTCCCTTGAAAACTGCATGAAATGATTATATAAATGAGATTTTCTTTCAAGACCGAGTGAGATGCCATAAGTGAGAGTTCCTTTGAAGACCGAGTGAGATGTGCTAACAAGTGCCTGTAGATTGAGGGAGATATCATATCTGAGAACTCCTTTCACAGTTGAGATGTCATAGTAAACTGAGAGTGTCTCAAGACTGATACCACGTTCAGACCAGACTCGAAACTTGGTTATAACAAACACGTTTAGCATAAAGAACTTTGTATTGTCACGTGTTGATGGATTGTCACGGGATTACAGAGTTTTTAATTAATGATATATAGACAAAACAAGAAGCTAATTCAAATTTTGAGCCAGTCTGGACAATTTAAATATTAAAATATTATTCAAACATGAACATGTTTAGAGTTTAGTCTGAACACGGGATAAGTGAGATACCCTTTCACAACTGAAATTTCATAACTGAGACTTAATTCCCTTGAAAACTGAGTGAAATGATTATATAAATGCATGCAACTGTTCCTTTCAAGACCGAGTGAGATGTTATAAGTGAGAGTTCCTTTGAAGATTGAGGGAGATATCATATCTGAGATTCCTTTCACAATTGAGATTAGCCCAATTTATACTAGAGACGAATTATCCATCTGGACGAATTATCCGTCAGACGGTTAATTTGTCTTGATATAAATGTGAAGACAATTTTGAACGGATAATTCATCTAGATTTTGAAATACATCCCGATAAATCTTATGACCAAATAGAAATCAGTCCTCCTCAATTTTAAATCGAGGACAAATTCGTCTTCTTATCCGTCTAGATATAAATTTATAGACGTGTTATCCATCTGAGACGAATTATCCGTCTGCTAGCGCGTCTTCAGAGACGTGCTGACAGACGAATCAAGCGAAGACGAATTTGGGTCCATAATTTGTCTGAACACCGAATTTACATCTAGACTCAGACGGATAATTCGTCTCAGACGGATAATTCGTCCCTAGTATAAATTGGGCTAATCAGATATCATATGAAACTGAGAGTGTCTTTGAAGACTGAATGAGATGTCATAACTACTGAGACTTTATTCTTCTGTAAACTTTGTTCCCGTATTGTTGTACCAACAATGAAGATTGTAACAGTTGCTACTTGTTGCCATATTCGCAGCTAGCCATCCTCTGCGGGGCAGTGGTGATAGTGAATGTAGGCATAATGCCATGGGTGCTGATAGGAGCGGTTCCATTGCTGATCATTTTCTTGTTTGTGAGAAACTATTACCTCCAGACTGCTCGAGAAGTAAAGCGGCTGGAGGCTATAGGTAAGAAATTCTAATAATATTTTATGGTATTATTTTTGCAGTATATCAGTAAAATAATTAGTTGGTAAATTGTACTGAGATCCTTTCTTGTTGGCACCCTACAGGCCGCAGTCCTGTGTTCTCTCATTTCTCTGCCACTCTTCTTGGTTTGCCAACCATCCGAGCACTTGGTGCCCAGTCTCTTGTGACAGATGGCTTCAACGTTTGTCAGAATCATCACACAGAGGCCTGGTTTCTATTTCTCTGTACATCACGATGGCTGGCCTATCGTCTGGACGCGCTGTGCCTTCTCTTTGTAACCATGGCTTCATTTGCTCCGCTTTTTATATCTGAGAGACAAGGTAAGGATTTGAATTGACGATTTAATAATTTGTTTCATTGTTTTAAAGCAGTGTTTAAGGTGGCTCAATAGTTTTGAATTCACAAATCTACATTTTGCTTCAAACTTATGCCATTTTTTTACCTTTCATTGGATTTTCTTCAAATAAAAAGTTTCATTAACAACAACATCTGTAGAATTTAATGACACATTTACCTATGCTCATAACATTACGTACTCTCTGGAATTTTGACGTAATTGATACGTCATAAAATCAGTAAAATGCAAAAATATCCATATTTTGCCAGATGACCCCACATGAAAAT
>JAOBYG010051889.1:0-12009 GCA_025403545.1 Epizoanthus stellaris | reverse complement strand
TATTTGTATTATTATTGTAAAGCGCTTAGGGCTTATGTATAAGCGCTATATAAATATTATATTATTATTATTATTATAGTAGCAACATAAATTTAATTTTTTAATGTTAAAACATACACGTAAGTTATGTAAGTACTGTTGACAAGTTAGACGTTAATTACAACACTTTTTACCATAAAGTACCGATTATAAGCCCTGGGCTTATGCAGGTTCATAAGGAATTTTATAAAATTATCACAATTCTAATTCACAGAGAATGGTCAGTAAAGAAACCTGCCGCGTGCGAAATGCTCGGGAACCATCCCCCCCAAAAAAGAAAAAAACTGACAAGCGTGGAGTGCTTGGGGGAGGGGGGCTAGCATATCCCCGCCTGTTACCAAACTGGTGGGCTTATAACTGGGGAGGCTTGGGAGCGGGGTGGAGGTGGGGATTTTATGGTATGTATCAATTCAAGAATATAAATAAAAATTAAACGTACCGTGAAATTCCGGTTTTAAGCCCTGAGCTTAAACAAGTTTGTAAGGGTTTCTGTAAACTTACCACATGTCGAAATCACGTAGAATAGTTAATATAAAAAGCTGACGGTAAATTATTCATGAGACATCCCAAATTCAAGAAAAACAAGCGTGATGTGCTTGGAGGCTGGTGGGCTAATAACCGGGGGGGTATAAGTGGTAGATTACAGTGTATAGAGATGAGTGGATATAGATTTTACGCTTGAGTGGCAAGAACAGCATCTCATGTCGTGAGAATGTTGTTCTTGCCAGTGATGGAAAGTAAAATCCATATCCATAAGCTAAGCAGGGTTCACACGGTCCTCAAGAAATCCTGGAAATCCTTGAAACTACTTGAATATGAAAATAAATTAAGTACTTGAAAATCTGTAGAGGTACTTTACCTTTGTATAAGCTGCCCCCAGCAATTCTGCAAAGTCGAATAAACTTGTTATTTGTGCTGAAATTGCAGGAAATGCATGGCACCATTTGACATCAAAATACCAAATTACTTAGCACTGTGTGCCTCCAGTGACGTATTATGGGTCCTTGAATTTATAGGAAAATGGCCTTGAAGGGGCTGATCAATCTATACATGGAAAATAATAAATAATGTAAATTATTTTCAACACAATATTTCTTTTTGGCAAATATTCTTTCTTTCGCACACATAGTGTGGTCGAACCTGTCATGGTGCTATAAAAAACAACATTAAAACCCAAAACTTGTTCTCGAGGTTATCATTTTTTCCCTGCAACATACGTGTCTATTTCTTTAAATATATTTTTGTGTGGGGAGGGAGTAATAGAGGGAGACAATTTATTTTAGTTCTTTTGGAGGAGGTTACTAGGAGGTGGTATAATAGAGGTATGGCCATAATAGAATAAAAGCGCATACTTTCGGCGCTTACCATTTGCGTGTCTGGCCGGCCCAAGAGAACTGGTTCTGGCCAATGTAAATGGAAAGGTCAAGGTGCGCGCGAGCATTTTTCCCGCCAAAACTCACAAACTTCACACGTCCTGGCCGTACGAAACGGGAGAACTGAGCGGCTCTAATCCATGAGCAGGGCCAGTCTGGCCAGAACCAGTTCCGATAGTTATCGTGTTCCATCTGAGAACTGACCAGTCGGGCCGGCCAAACCCGGCAAATGGAAAGTGCTCTTTGATTGTTAATATATACCTTTCTTATTTTGTAATGTATATTGTTTCTTGTAATTAGGGTCAGATGTTCTCAGGAGGGGACCATAGGGTTTATCTGCTTGGAAACCCAGTAAGTACCAAGGATTTTCTTATGACAGCTTTATATTATCCCATAATATTCTCAAAAGTGTCAGGTACATCATACTTTATAGGCAGTTCCAAAAAACATGACAAATAGTGGAAGTAGAACATCATAAATCTAGAATCGCGGAATTGATCAACCAAAAGGCGATATATTGTTTTTTTTACCATGATGGTGGATGTAGTCCTCTCCAAACAAAAGACGATATGCTAGTGATCCATATTAACTGCGCTTGATCAATTGAATCCCAGTATATGGATATAAGATAGTACACTGTTGGCAGTTACTGTAAATGTTCTTTTGCACAAAATTCAGTGTCCAAACAACCACTTCTGGTGGTAGTTCATGCATTTGTATTGTGACCAGATAAGAGGTCAGAACACTGATTGTATTCATTAGAGAGCCACGGTTTTCACCCAACACCCAACCCCCACATCTTGTTGAATCACTAAAGTACATTTGCTTGTAGAGTTCATCTTTTAGTTTGGGAGATAATCAAGAACAAAATAATGGTATGAAGATATGTCCTCTAACCGCACCCATTTTTATTGGTGGGAGGCACATATTTTACCTTCTCCCTAACTTGGATTTTACGGAGAGTAACAGGTATCTTATATTCAATGCTTTTCATTGTAAAGCTTTTAACACATATTTTCACTTAATTCTCTTTGGAGTTATTATGTTTCATTCATTTGTGACGCATTTACAATTCGGTAACGCAGTAATGAATATGCTAAATAAATCCATGGCACAGTAGCAGACAACTCACTAATTTATTCTAGTGGCATATATGGTGAATGGTGGCAAACGATAGTGAAGGAGCGGGTATGATAATTACCTATTACTCCTCGTATTTTCCCATTAGAATACATTGTACTTGTTTGAGTTGCCCTGCGGTAGAGTCAAGGCCCTGCCTTCCATGGCCCCCACGGTCATGGAAATGTTATGGAATTTCATATTTTTTGCCCAAACTGAGTTTATGTTTCACCTTGTTTACAGTAAAATGTTTTCCAGGTTGTTGTTATATTACCTGATATTTAGTTGTCTGTAGAAAAACAAAAGTGGTTGGTTTCGGCATCAGTATCACTATGTATTAGATTGAAGATTGTGTTATTGTAACTGACACTGCTTTCTTGTTCGTATGATTACATTTGCAGTTTTAAGAGTCATGGAAAATGAAATAGAGTCATGGAATAGCCATAGAATTTTAGATCCAAGTTTGTGTGGGAATCCTTTATTTTCTATGAACCATAAATTTAAGTCCAACATAGCTCAGTTGGTTAGGCAAGAGTTGTATATCAAAACTAATATTTAAGGCGCACGTGTTGGGCTTGTTAGATGAACTTCTCCCGGTAATCTTCACAGGTGCTGTGGTGGTTCGTACTTGGGATTATTGGATTCTTTCTGCTCCTGGCCGGTTTTCATTCCATAAGAAAGCAAAGAGGTCTTACAGATTTGCCACAAGAATCAGGTAATGGCGATACGCTTGTACTATAACTACCGTTAAGTTTGTTTACATGATCCTGATATGTGGGCAAAGTCAGTGAATTGGTAGCTGAACTCAAATGGGGCTGACCAAGTATTATCTAATGCTTTTTTGGCCAGTTTTCAACACCCATCACCCCTTGTAACGCTATGCGCTAATGTTTTCCGCGTGCGTAACGCTTTATTTGGCCAATTTTGAACACACCCACCCCACCCCCATGGCAACAGTATGAACCATGAAATAAGTAAAACTGTTACACTTATGATGATCATCATATATATTAATAGGATGTATTATTAATAGCTTTATCGTTTTTACATTCTTAGTATACTTTAGCTTAGCTTATCAGCAGTATTATCATTGTAATTGAGTGTCGAAACGCCCCACGGGGAACGCCCAACAAAATATAAAGTATCATCAGATCAGTTACAGTGTGACTGCTATAACCAGCTTGGAGATAACTACCTGAACTTACACGCTATAATGCCAACCAATCAAACTGAGCCATTCCCACGGTTGTTTGGAATAAAAATCGCGACAAGTCCGATGCTATTATTTAAAAGTCGTGCTGTGAGTGGGTGCACTTTTTCGAGTGGCCCCGGTTTCGGTGGTCGCACTGTAACTCTGACATGCTAGAAGGCAACCATAGACAAGTGAAACAAACGTGCAAAAGGAAAAGAAACAAATCTCGCAATCTGAAATCGAATCCGCAATCCCCCGATGACATGGCAGATACTCTAACTACTGAGCTACGTTACATTTGTGTTACATTTATGCAGCGTTTTATCTCTGTTTTATTTTGCAGTTCGAAGGAACAAAATGGTTTCCAGTGCAGGATGGCTTCTCGTTGGCTGGGCGTTCCACTACTTTCCATTTTATGCCATGGGCCGTGTGTTGTACTTCCATCATTACTTCCCGGCCTATCTCTTCACCGCTATGGCAGCAGGTTAGTTTAGCGGCAGATTTGAGACGGCTTTACACGCTACGATTTGTCGGCCCAATTTTGGCCGAAATGCATAACTCTGTTACAGTGTGTGAACGAATGATATCGAATCAATACTGAATGGATCCTTTGATTTTGTAGGAATTGTTCTTGAATATATGTGTGAAAATCTTTCAAGGCTTGTGAAATTTGAGAAATGGAAACTGCCGGTGTACTATGGTTGTGTTATGTTTCTGGTGTTAATGCCACTGATAAGGTAAGAGCCCAGCGGGCAAAGATTGTGTTCAGATTTCATATGTGCGCATGTGTTTTGTGATTGGATTTGTATTTGGGTTTGCGTCTTTATTTGTATCTGTGGACCAGTATGAGTTTCCTTTGATAGATGTGTTTTGTAATTTGTTACCAATTTTTCATATCGGTGAAAGCTTTTTACCGACTATTTAATTTATTAACTTTAGTGTATATACCGTAAGTCCTGTTTCATACCCTGAGGAGCTTATTCAACGTTTGTCTTCATTCAGATCTTTGAGGGGAGGGCTCAGTAGAAAGAGGGGAGGGGGTATTATTAAAGTGGACTGTGAGCTTAATTAATTGAAAGACCCAACGCTCAGTTTGGAACCTTCAATCTTTTGATACACCAACATTTGTTTTTCATGCAGTGAAACATAGAATTTAATTTGTAGAGTACCTTTATGAAGTTTGATTTTAAAGCCTAAAAGGTAATAACCAGCTTTTCGACGGTGTAATCAGTATAGATAGTGGGGGCGTAATGATATATACTTCGAAACATCGGTGCAGAAAGAGGGGGTACCCAATCATACTGAAGAAACTCGCGTATCGCTGCGTGAACTTCAGTACAATTTGACAGTATTAAACAGTGTTAGTGCATGTTCCCATAGTAATCAAACTGTCTTTCAATTTCCACATTAGTTTCAAGATGTTCCATGGCTTGTCATATGGAATGGCTGGTCCTTTAGCTGACCAACCCAATGCCACAGCAGCTGTGTACAAATGGATGGACTCCTGGGAAATCTAGTCACTATTTTTCAACCAAGCAAAAAAATCACATTAGAAGGCTGTTGCTACTTCTACTAATTGTTTGCAGCCATTGGGAAGTGGAGTCACTTTTCACACTCTGCGACAAAAGTACAATCATGCGTCCTCACTGTTCTTGTCCGAGACAAACCTACTAATATAACAGGCGAAGCCAATATGTGCATTATAAATCAAAAGTATTATATGGTTGGGCGCGCAGAATTCGTTTTCGTTTAATACAGCTTTTCAGATCATTTGATTGGCTAATTTCGCACACAATTTAATTGTAAAGTTTCGGACACACGGGTAATAACACTGCGTACCGCCTTCAGTTGTGGGACGCAATATTTCAATAGTAAAAGCGAGTTCCAAACTTCTACAACATTGCGCACAACGGGTCTCAGACAACTGCATGCAACATTGTCAGCAATGACGTGTATTAATCCCCTGGGGGGAGGAGGCTTACTAGAAGGGGAGGATTAATGTGATCTATTTTAACACAATGTAGCTTTTTTGTCAAACATGCTGCTACATACTGTAACAAATGATCTACCCAACGTTTTTAACTCATTACATATTACTGACATGGTCAGGGAATCTCCCATCTGTTCATTGACATTTTAAAATTTGAACTTTTTGAGGGGGGGCTTATTAGAGGGAGTTAAATAGAGAGGGGCATAATAGAGGGGGCTAAATAGAGGGGCATAATAGAGAGGGGTATGAATAGAGGGAGCTAAATAGAAAGGGGCTTAATTGAGGGGCCTAACTAGAATGGGGCTAGATAGAGGAAATACGGTACTGATCATATGGTGACAATAAAGACATACGTAATAGCCACACGCAAAACTAAAATTTTTCATGTAATGTTGCAATATGTGACCACACTGACTGATACGACAGAACTTTCCTAAGATAGAGCGGCCATCTTGGATAGGTGATATTATGGGATGTCCAGGGTCAAACACCCGAAACATATGGCAATAGACCTTTCTTAAGATACAGCGGCCATCTTGGATAAGTGATATTATGGGATGCCCGGGGCAAACTTGTATCGGAAGCAAGGTTACATAAAGCGACATCAAATCGCGAACACCCTTTGCCTTTTTGCATCAATATTGAACTCCAGAATGTTCGCTCAGTGATGAATGGTCTGGATTTGAGAGCATGTGCTTCTGGCGTTTGCACTCGAGACATCCCATAATATATTTTATCAAAAATGACAGACGTATCGCAAAACTAGCCAACTTACGTGCATTCTGTGTCTATACCGTTTTAGCGATCTTCTAAGGGATATAAACTGTTGCATGGATGATTAGATTTATAAGTCACAAATTTAACTGGTGGTCAGTATCTGCAGTCGAGTCGCTCGCTTCCAACGCGGCCTGTTCATACTGTTGCGGCAGCTTTACAAAGGGATCGTCTTCACAGTGTCCTGAAGACTGCTTTGAAAATAGCCGACCAGTTAGAACACTTTGTGCTTCTTATTTATTGTTATAGGATACATCTGTCAAATACACCATCTGAGGTGTCTCTGATGAAAGAGTTGTTCATGCGTTGCTTGTCTGCACGTGTTTAATATGTATCTAAATATAGCTGCACGACGCAGGGGTGGGGGGTACTTTATATGCAAACATGTTCTCTTTAAACTTACACAAATGATCGAATCCACATCTCAACACGCAACAAGTACGAAGTTCGGTTTATTTGCAGTTTTTCTCACTGCTCTCGGGTGTTGAGAACATCGCCGAATGTTTTGCTTTGGTGCCTTGTAAGATTGGGCATGTGGCTAATTTATTATTTGAATGAGAACGTATACGTTGTAATTAGATACTCAGATAGTCAGGGTTCAGTAAAACAGTACAAATAAAGATTATATTACGAACAAGAAAAAACGACATGTAATACAATAAATATACACATAATATTCACAACGGTGGTGGAGATGATTATACCCTCTCCTCTTCCATTAGATCGGTATAAAATTAAGTTGATACAAACTAATCGAATGCTAGGAAGATGTGCCGAACTGAATACATACATAATATGATAATTTATTTTCAAAGACACGCTACAATCGCGTTGAAGTCGAACTTAATTACAATTAAATTCCACGCAAAAATAGCGTGACGTTTGCACAGGTCCCGCACGACGTTTCAAACCAGCCTAACTACTCGGGAGGGAGATTCAGGGGGAAGGCAATATTACAATTTTATGAGGCGGTCCTTCTGCCCCTCCCCCTTCTGAATTTTTTCGATCCGCGCCTAGGCCCTGTTACTAACTTCCGTGTCGAAATACATGTTTGACGCAAATTATCTGCGTAGTGGCTGTAGGGAGGAGAGGGAATATTCGAATCGGTAACAAACCTACTCTTACCACCCCCACTCCCTTCAGATACGCTATGCGGGCTAGGAAAAAAAATTATACGCGTCGTTAGCGGTATGCGCGATGAGTTCAACACGGCATGCAGTAGCGCGCCGTTCAAGACGAGCCCTAGTGACTTTTAACATGCATACGGATCTATCCTGATCTGTTCCGTGTTCTCTTTCACTGCATGGACTGGGTAGTTAAAGCACGTACAGTGTTCCCTCGGATATATTGTATATTATATAATGCTGATATCTTAAGGTCGGATCAAACGTGAATGAGAGTTGTATGAAAGTCGAGTGATGAGAGAAGGACGAGAGTTTGATCAACTCTTATGCGCGCGGTCAAACGACGATGAGAGTCGCAAAACAAGCAAACAAAAACTCACATCGACTCTCATCAAAATTTGAACATGTTCAAACTTGATGAGTGCGCATGACAGTAGATGGGAGTGCAAAATAATTGGTAACGTTTGAACTCTCACCAATTTTGATCAACTGTCATGCTCGTTTGATCCAGCCTCAAGGCAGTTTAAGGATTTGGGCGTATCCTGGTCGTATCAGTGACCATAAACTTACAAAATCCCTATGCCACGTACAAGGGTATCGTGATATAGAGAGTATTAGAAGAGTGGTGTCCGAGACATAACATTCGGGTACGTTCCCAAGCAAGTGGATACACAAACATCTGTAGACTATCTCTACACTGCACTGATCAAGCTTTTGTTCTCGAGACAAGAGAGTAACTTAATTCACTTCTGAACTTTTCAAAATGCGATTCTTTGCATGCTACAATTAATATTGAGCGCAAGAAATGTACTTTCAGATTTGTAGATAATCTATATCTGTTCAGTTGTTTAATAGCCACATACCTTTTCTGTGTCTAGTTTTATCGAATTCCGGATAAAATGCATATGCTCACCGAATCAATCGTTTACAGCTTTATCTTGCAGGCCGAGAACCTGGAACTAGAAATTGTCACTTGATGTGTTTGGCGTCTTTTCCAAATTCACGGTATATCTATGCACTATTAATGTACATGTACACTAACTGCATCCAGAGGGTTTAGAATTAACGTTTGGGTTAGGGACTGTGGACAACATACCATTTCCACCTGAACTCGTCCAGAATCAGCGCAAAATAAGGGCTAGCCAAATACACCAACACTTCTATGTCTGTGTTATCATATAAATACTCCTTTTTCATAAGAACTGTCCCAAAGTGGAACTCCCTACCATCTACTGTTGTTAACTTCAACTCCATCACTACGGAATAATGTTATCCAGTGAAATTTGTAAAATGCACTAACCAGACTGCAATAGCACACCCAACCATGCGCACAATGCCGGCCTTGCATTTTTCCCATGTAAATTTCATCTTATATTTGTATTTTTTGTAAAACCGCACTTAGTCACCTGCACAACCGCTGATCAGACATTGCCATATTAGCTTATGTTATTTAAAGATTAATTTTTTTATGCAAATCAATTCATGAAAACTGTGTCGTGTCCAGTCTGAACGCGGCATTGAACTATTTTATCATGTGGCATCTACGAACTTTAGTCTTCAACTCCAGTCTTTCTTTAAATGAAGCGCGGCACAAGATTCTTCAGCTCAATAATTGCACGATGTTTTGTTTGAAAGGAAAATTGGTTGTAATATACAGATCATTTACAGAGATCCAATACCGAAGTGATAGCCGGTTTCTTTTCCACTGATAGTTTGTTACCAAAAACAATGTCTACCAAATGGGATGAAATTATTGCGGAGTTTAATTTTTACACTTAAAAATAGATGAGCAATATTGGTTTTTGGCACATAGTTCAGGTATACAGGTGGCGTGTATCTATTAAACTAGAGGTCTTTCCAAATTGCAACAGTTTAATCTGCAAAATAAAACTCGATCCTACAAAATGTTCAGGTGATACGCCAATACTTCCTAGTTTCATTTTAGATCTGGAAGCATACTCGTCTGTCGCGAAGCCGAAGTTGCAGAATCCTGTGCCGTGACTTCCATGTTGCAAGTACTCGTTAAACTTACCTTTGTTGTTGAACCAAGGTCTATAAACGGATACCGTGTGGTCAAATTAGTTTGAACTGTGGCGTTTCAAACAAAGGTTGTGGGTAGGGGGTGGGGGTAGGGAGCTAACTTACAGGTAACTTTTCTTTATTACATGAGCAACCTGTAAACTGAACATTTCCCCTCAACATCACTTGCTTGCTTTTCTTCTCATGATATTAAAATCCATGATCGCAATTTTGGGACCTTCACAAAAGCTGTAATTTATTCAACGTTTTGCTGAAATATTAACACCTTAGATAATTATCAAAAAGTTCTGACTGCTCACTTATCAATCACTTTTATTTTATTTTAACCGAGCATAAACTGCTTCAATTTTTCAGATTTTAAATTTTGCAAACTGTGGCCGGGTTTCTTACAAAATTTGCCTCTTAGCCAACGTACTTCAGATAGGGAGACTTTCCCTTATTTTGATGACGGCACTCGGCATTTGAAGAGAAAAAGCAAGCAGGATTCCAGATTTAAAAAAGCCAGGACTGGACTTGATAATTGAAGGTAAAAAATTCCCGACAGGCGCATTTCGTTTATTTGAATATGAGATTTTGGATTTACAGGGAAAGCAAGGAAGAATTAGAAGAAACTACCATATTGGTATGACATTTTTGCGGGAGTTTTTATTTGCGAATTCAAGAATTTAGGGGGGTTGCTGGATTCAAAATTTGCTATTTGGAACGACCAATTTTATCCCGAGTTATTTCAAATCTGACTCGAGCAAGACGCGCACCAAGCAAAATTCTAAAAGTAGCAAAAATACAAAAAATAAATCCATACTAATTGCCTGTGAGATGGCTATTTTGCGGGTTGCTATTTACCTAACCCTAACCTAACACTAACCTAACACTAACCCTAACCCTAACATACTGCCTTTGACTAGCAACTCGCAAAATAGTATATTTCATTGCCCATTTTACAGAACAAAAACGCATTCGGTGGTTTATACAAAGAAAAAAGTGTACCGTTTGCAGTAAAAATCACTTATTATACCTTCGAATCAATGTGGTGGAAATGTTAACAAGTTTGGCAAAAAATATTTTGGCCAAATTGCAAAACTTTTATGCCATACGGTATCCAGGGGCTGAAATAAATTGCGCGGCAAATCGGGACTAAATGAAACGAGAAAGATGCGGGTACGAATTTAACTTATCAGTTTCGAAGACGAGACTTGAGATCTAAACGGTAAGCAGGCAAGACTTGGGATTCTAACTACATTGGGATTGTAATTAGTGGCCTCCGCCTAATACTGCGTGACAATTTCTAAACCGCGCAGTCGCAAAGTTTTGGGTATCCATATATAGACCTTGAACTATATATGACAACTTGCAACATACTTAACAAAGGATGGACCATTTGATGTTTTCGGGCAACAATGAACAATAATCTTTTTGCACGGCGCTTTTAATGCAAACAAATTCTTCATGAATACTTGTCAATCAATTTAAACTTCAATTTTGATAAAATGGTATAGTATACCATTCATTCAGATTTAATTTTTCCCATTTACTTCTCTCTTTATGATGGAAGAAAACCAGAGTTCGAAAAATTGCAATCATAACGCCCTGTCCCCAAATCAAATGGTCCACCTTCTGACAGAAACTTGAAAACTCTCACTCGATAACATTGTGGATGGATAAATCATTCAGGAACTCCCTTTGTTGTACTGTAAACATCCGAAAACAGGCCCTACGTTTATATTAATTTGTTCAAATGACTTTTATGGGCGTACGTTAGGGTGGGATTACTTTCAGTATTAAACTAGATATTTGAAGGTACTCACACCAGGAAAATGTTTTGCTCTAAATTAAGCACTCGGCTGGATAAAGATCATGCTGTCTAATATTCAAACCCAAAATTTCAGATCATCAGAAGATATGGTCATGTGAAGCTTTTTGGCATTTCGGGCATTCTGATTGGTTAAATAAGGTCACACAAGCTATTGCCTATTTGGAAAAACATCAAATATAAACGTTTTTCAACAGTTTCTAAAGATAAACTGAGTTGCACTATAAACCCAATGCAACATCAAAAGAACTTTCAGAATCCTGCGACTTCACTCGACAGCGCTATGGCACGTCAAATTAAATTTTAGGACAATTGACAACTGTCAATCACAGGAATATTCCAAAAAAGGAATCACAAAAACTCTTTCTCGGTCAATTTTTATTCTTTTTCAAATCTATTTCAGATTTCAGTTTAAAGGGAACCTCGGCTGAAAAACACTTTTGCTCTCAAATAAAATTTTAGTATTGCCTCAGTTCAGATTGGCAGTTTAAAATCCATAATTCTGTTCACAGAGCTAACGCCAACCAATTTAGTTTGACTATTTCTTG
>JAOBYG010051778.1:0-12009 GCA_025403545.1 Epizoanthus stellaris | reverse complement strand
ACCTATTTAATTTCATTTGGTCTCCATCAGTATCATTCACCATCACTCACCATCACTTGCTATATCCGTTGCTCGATCACTTATTTCCGTTGCCCGAATTATCATTAGAGTTGCCTGCGGAGGAGGCTACCTTCTGGGATGGTTCGCAAGTATTTCGTGCCCAGAGTAGTTTTCCGTTTATCGACTATTCTCGGCGAATAGTCTACTGAAAAATCTCCGATACCAACTTGTATCGCTGAACTTATAACCGTATTTTACAATATCTTAGAACCGGAAGAAAACAGATGTCGCAAAAATAGTGAAACCATGAGGGAGCAGGTCAAAACACAAGCCCTCTGTTTAGGGAATGTGTGTGCACGTGCGCGTGCGTGTGTGTGGGTGGGGGAGGGGACGAGCTGAAGCCAAATACCGCCTCTGGAGCTAAAATCCAATATTTACTAAAAAACTTTGTGCTTGAATATTTAGAAGATGGGGAAATCCAGAAGAAAATCTGAAATGTATTGTCTATTTTTCTTACTATCATGTTCCTATATTAGAATCGCCACAGATGCACTAAGAAGAATTCAAGCAAGCTAGATCCCCCGCAGAGCTAGGAGGATGAAGCATTAGTTTGTAAATAACAGCAATACATACCCAGTACTTCAAATACTTTAGCGCATTTAAAACGATTTCATACTAGTAATATATCTTTTAAACTCTTCTTTTTCAACTGAAACCTTACACTTTTTTCCGAAGTAAAGACGTTTCTATTTAAAATTGTGCCCTCTTTACTTGACAACGAAGATAAAGTCACTCACCTCAACTCTACGTCTGGTAATAAAACCACGGACAACTGCCTGAATAGTGCGGGCAGCGCGGACACGACGAACCAACTGTCGCGATTTTCGCCCCCGGTAAACCGCCTGAAGGGTGATGGCAGCCGTCTTAAGACGCAGGAAGTTGTCGCGTGCTGTGCTCCCTTCCATCATGGCGCGGTAGCGTCTCTGTATCGTGATCGCCGCTCTGGTGCGCCTGGCCGCGCGTCTGACCCGCCATCCACGGTAGAACGCCTGCAGCGTCAAGAAATTGGAGAAACCGATTAGAACTGGCCCTGGGTTTATATTTGTTTAAAAGGTTTTTTCTTGGCTTACTCTTAAGGTACTCTTAGGTTGCGTTCACACTTAGTACCTCAGTACAGTACCCTGGCACCGGCACGAAACTGTGGGTTGTTCAGACTACTGGTGCCAAAATGGGGAAACTTAAAAACAAATGAAAATGAACAAAAACTATCACATGATTATCAAAGCACAGGTTTGTGGATAAAGTACCTGAACACTTGCAAAAATTGTGTGCAGACTGGTGCCCGTACCCAATCCGGTGCCTGATTATAAGGCCCCGACCTTGTACCCGTGCCCGAGCACCGTGCTCAAATATTTGTTCGGCCACTTACAAAAAGCCGTGTTCACACTGGTGCCCACCAGGCATTGTGCCCGGGAACCGTGCCAGGGCACCAAGTGTGAACGCAACCGTGTATTCAGGGAATGGAAATTTTTGCGTCTCGAAAGGGAACGATTTTTTTGGTCTAAATTTCAAGGTGCAAAAAGTCCTTTGAAACATGTAGAACTAAAGTAACTGAACGTAACGATATAAATATAAAACAAGCTCTACAGTCTGCTAACTACTAAACTAATTCTTTAGTTACAGTCTAATAGTATTCATCATCAACATCATTGCCACGCCCATGGACTTATCTTCGACGCACTTATTACCAGACGGACATTTTTTTCCCTGAGAGTTCGAGCTTATATTCGGGAATACTTATTTTCGGAATGTAATTATGTATAAGCAGTTCATTAGAATACACAGTGGGCGCACTGGAACTTTTCAACACGTTACCTGAACTGTAATGGTGGCATTCCTTGTACAGCGGTAGCTTCTTTGCACTGCTCTACCAAGGTCGCTTGCACGATAATAAGTTTGAATAAGAGTTGCCGCTGATCGCATGTGACAGAAGTGTCTCCTGGCTTTCAACATACGCGCCAAGGATTGAATTACAAGTGCTGAATTTCTCAATTTCCGGTATTTTATTCTTTCCCTCTGACATCGGAACGAGGCTTGCAGAAGGATAACTGCTGACCGTACTTTCTGATACCGGCTCAAGGATCTCTGTCCCACAACCTTAGACCTGTACCTGCGTTGTAGAACCAAAGCAGCTTTGCGCATGCGTGTGTAACGCTGACAAGCCTGATTACGGCGCACTGCCGACTGCAGAATGGTGACCAGTACCCTGACTCGCTGATAGCGCCTGCGGGCAGCCAGTCCACGGAAGGCAGCCTGGATCTTTATGGCTGCTCTCAGTCTCTGGGTGAACTTTCTCGCCAGATATCCACGGAAGACAGCTTGAATGGAGATTACTGCACCCCTGGTAATATGATATGCAGTGTAGTCGCTTTCCATCTGTTTGTACCCTCTGAAGCACTGCTGTATCGTCAAGGCAGCGTGTTGTCGCCTGTTATGTTGAGTAATGAGTCGATGTAGCAACCGCCGCGCCAGGAATCCACGTAACCGAGTCTGGATAACTATCGCACTGTGTCTCTTGACCAGGTACTCCTCGCGGGCAGCTTGGCAGCTCCTGATGACAGTGAATGGTCATTCAGTAAGTAGGTAAGACAGAGATGAGTGGGGTAGGGTAGCTTGCGCGTGCCTACAAGTTTAAACGTTTACAATACATCTATTTTGTTTTTCATATACTTTCATGATACAGCAGACTCCTCTAAAGTGGACATTCCCCGAGACCAGCTCAAGTTAATATACATGCAACTGACAAGTTGTCCACTTTGTTAAAGCGGAACCGTAACCCCAAACTGGATAAGTCAGTAACATATTTTAGTGGTATCTCATATTAAAGCTGATTGCTTTAAACGTTATAGAAAATGATAAGACTGTGATAGTGACAAACTTCCGGTCGGTTTTCGTCAAAAGAGTGTTATACTGTATCCGTGAAATTCTTAAACAAATTACAATTTTCATACGTCTGCAGCAATTTTGACAATTGTCAGTGGCAATTTCGTTACATCCGATAACGCATGCGCACGCCAGTTGTTATTGTGCTCCAACGAACGCTTACCTGTTAGCTCTATAGCGCCTCTGTACCACACAAACCGAGTCCTTCAGCTGCATGTAGTGAGCCACTGCGCTCTTCATACGGACCAATGATTGCATTCTGACCGCCACTGCCCGTATCTTCTGGTATCTAGCCCTGGCCAAGTGCATTCTGAAATAAGACTGCACAGTCCTTGCAGCTAGAATTTGCCTTCTGAGATCCCGAGCCTTCCAGCCGCGGAAAATTGCTTGAATCTTCACACAGGATTGCCTGAGCATGGTGTAGTGTGCCTTCTGTGTTTGAGCTGCGACTGCCGCCCTGTAACGCCTTTGTAACAGCACAACAGAACTCTTTAGATCCACAAAGCGCCGTCTGTGGCTCCAACCACGTACTGTTGCCTGTATCTTTAAGGCGGCCTCTCTGAGAGTCAGGTAATGCTTTCTCTGACGTTTCATCTTCTGATATGCACGGAGATGACACTGCAGTACCAGAGCTGCTGCCAGAAGCTTCTTGTAATTGTTTCGTACTTGGTAACCTGTAGTTTGGGAGAGATTGTGAAGGAGTTGTTAGAAGAAAAGAAAGTTGAGTATGAAATAAGATTAAAAGAAAACGTACTAAACGTATCTAAAAAGTTAAAGAATAAAAAGTTCCCAAAATAAGCCCCAAAATTCCTGACTCAAAAGAACCACCAAAAATATTCCCCTCCCCCCCCCCTTCCCGCAAAATAATAAGCCCAATAAAAAGCCATTGGGACTAAAGATAAGCCTAAGGCTTATTTTCGGAATACCAGTTTTAGCAAGTAAAGACTTTTTCAGTTAAGAGAACAATAACACCATGAAACACCAATAATTACTGTATTAGTTTGCTGTGCTAATGTAGTCACAGAAAAAAGTCGCAATTTGAGATCTAGTAGAAAGACGTTCACGCCCCTTGGTTGATCAGTAAACAGTAAATTATCCTAGCAGTTAGAGACTCGAGAGTGATAGATGTGCAGTGTACCTCTGATGGCTGCTTGTATAACAAAAGCTGCCTTCTTCTGCTGTAAGAACCTCGAGCGAGCAGCATATCCTCTGTACTTCGCTTGTAACTGCACTGCCGCGCGGATGCGCTGAACTAGCTTTCTGGCTTTGTATCCACGGTAATGTGAGTGGATACACGTCACAGCCTTCTTCAGGGTCCTGTAGTTCCCAGCCACTCCTTGTCCAAGCAAGAAGGCTCGGTAGCGCAGCTGCAGGGTCAAAACTGCCTTCCTCTTGAGTCCGTAGTCCTTTCGTGCACGATGGCAGCGGTAAGCAGCCTGGATGATCACCGCTGATTGGTTCATGTGCTTCATTCCCTGTCGCAGCAGATGTCCCCGTGCCAGGGCCTGTACTGTTATGATAGCGCCACGTGTGTAGTGATATTGAAGTTGACACCTCTTCGCTAGGAGTGTAGCTCTGTAGCGAGTTTGGGTAATGACAGCGGCATTCCTAAGAGTCACAAATCTCTTTCTCTCCTGTGTCATCCGTACAGCTGACTGAATCTTAATCACAGCTGCCCGTGTATTGTGGTACATCATACAAGCCCTGTGCATTCTAAACACGGACTGCAGAAGCCTTGCTGCACGGTGGCGCCTTGCCAACTCCCTTGCTTTCCACCCTCTCGCACAAGTTTGAAGCTTAACTGTAGCTTCTTTGAGCTGACAGAACAGCCTCCTTTCTCTTTTACCTTCCACAAGTGCGCGATACCTCACCTGCAACACCATCGCTGCTCTCCTCTTGGTCACAAACGCCCTCCAGCATAAGAACCCACGCACTGCTGCTTGGAGTTTCAGACATGCTCCTCGTTTGATATGAAAGGCGAGATATTCTCTCATTCCCTGGATTCGCGCACGGTATCTTCGTTGGCAAACAATTACTGCCATTGTCAGCTCTTTGTAGCGCTTTACTGCAAGATATCTTCTAATGGCAGTCTGAATCTTGACAATACTCTGTCGTGTTGCTCGGTATTGTGACCGTACGACAAAACCACGGTAGGCAGATTGGATCTTGAGAGCTGCTTTCATTCGTCTGAAGAACTCCCTCGCCTTGTAACCATTGAAAGCTGCTTGAAGTACCAAACAGGCATGTCGGATTTTCTGGTAATTAGTAGCTGCAGCTCGAGCTTGAATCAGAGCTCTGTACCTTCGCTGGCAAACCTGCACAGCTCCCTTGAGGGATTGATAGTGCTTCACTGCTAGATGCCTCCTGACTGCCGTTTGGATCTTGATAATTCTTAGCACTGTGACTTTATACTTGGATCGTGCAATGAAACCTCGATATCTTGACTGAATTACGATAGCCGCTTTCAAACAATTAACATATCTTCTAGCTATGTATCCACGATAGATAGACTGCAGAACCAGTACAGCTGATCGCTTCTGCTGATATATTGTAGCTTCTGCACGACCTTGAACCATCGCGCGGTACCTCCGTTGCAGAACAACTGCAGCGTTCTTCATTTCTCTGTAACGTTTCTTGGTGAAATGACCTTTGGCTGCAGCTTGAATTGTAATGGCGGCCTTACGTGTAGCTACGTACTGTGCTCTCGCAACGTATCCCCGATACACTGACTGGATCTTCACTGCTGCTTTTATTTGCTTGAAAACTCTTCTTGTCTGATATCCACGGCAAGCAGACTGCAGAACCAGGATTGCTGATCGCTTCTGTTGATATATTGCAGCTTCTGCACGGCCTTGAACCATCGCTCGGTACCTCTGTTGCAGAGTAAATGCAGCACTCTTGATTTTTCTGTAGCATTTCATGGTGAAATGACCTTTGGCTGCAGCTTGAATCGTAATGGCGGCCTTACGTGTAGCTACGTACTGTGCTCTCGCAACGTATCCCCGATAGATCGACTGGATTTTTACTGCTGCTCTTAGTTGCCTGTAAAAAATTCTTGTCTGATATCCACGGCAAGCAGATTGTAGAACCAAGACAGCCGATCGTTTCTGTTGATACATTTTGGCTTCTGCACGACATTGGACCATCGCGCGATATCTTCTTTGTAACACAACTGTGGCTGTCTTCATCTCTTTGTACCGTTTCATAGCAAGATGACCCCGAACAGCTGCTTGAATTGCAACAACAGCCTTAAGAGTGGCTTGATACTGCGATCTTGCAACATATGCTCGATACCTCGACTGGATCTTAATTACCGATTTCAACTGTTTACAGTGTTGTCGTGCTTTATATCCACGGTAACCTGACTGTATAACCAACGAGCTGTGCCGTATCTTCTTGTATCTTGCTGCTTCAGAGCGGCCTTGGATAAACGCACGGTACCTGTGTTGTAACACAACAGTCGATTGTTTCAGGAGCTTGAACCTTCTTCTGGTAACAAAGCAACGGTAGGCGGCTTGAATAACCACAGAAGATTGCTGCCGTCTATGGATTTGTTGGCGAGTCAACATGCCCCTTGCAGCTGCTTGAAGTGTAATGACAGCTCCTCGTGTAAAATGGTACTTCAACCGCTGATGCCTCCCAAGGCGCCAGGCACGGTAATGCATTTGAAGCACAATAGCAGAGTGTTTGAAGGATAAAAACTTGTTTCTAGTTAGCCATTTGCGAATGTGGCTCTGTAGTACTATGACAGCTACTCGTGTACGAGTAAATTCCCTCTGGCATCGATGCTTCCTGAAGTTTGCCTGTATTTTTATTGCTGATTTCCTCACGTTTCTAAAATACTTCTGTGCCTCTTTCCTTTGCAAATGACCACGAAATGCTCTTTGGATAACAACTACGGATTTCTGTAGTCTGCGATTCTCTCTTTGAACCAGGAATTGGCGGACTTTGACCTGAATCCGAATTGCGGATTGCACTAGCTTCTTGTACTTCTTCCTGACAACAAAGGTTCTATAGCTAGCTTGTATCTTGATACATGATCGCTTGAGTTCCTGGTATTTTGTTCTCTCTTCAAGTCCTATACGGAAGGCATGGTAACGACGCTGCAACAGAACAGTCGATGCTCTAATGGTCTGATACCTTCTCCTTGACTGATATCCTCTTGTTGCCGTCTGAATTTTTATAACAGCTACTCTAAACCTAAAATATTGCCTTCTTGTTCTCCACATGCGGAAATAGCTCTGAAGCTTTTCCACTGCACTGATTTTCCTGAGCAAAACACGGCAACAATTACCACGATATATAGCTTGTAACTTCGTCACTTTGGCTTTCAACCCCAGAAACGTGTCTCTTGCGTGCCTGGCAGCAATAGTAGATCTAAGCTGTTTCTGCAAGATAAGAGTAGCGACCCTAAGCCTTTGGTAACGCTTTCTCTCGAGGAGACCTCTTGAATACGTTTGAAGCACAACAACTGCTGCTTTCATTTGGTAGTAGTTCTTCCTCGTCTGATATCCTCTCCACACCGACTGGATCAACCGTGCGGACCGCATCTTCTTCACCAATACTTTTGCCTGTTTACCACGGACCAGAGCTTGCGTTCTGATTACACTTGATCTGAGGGCTACATACTCTTTCCTTGTCTTTCTGCTAATTTTAAAAGCCTTGTAAGCCGAAGAAATGACCCTTGCAGCACGATTAAGATGTTGGAAGTGACGTCTTGCCCGGTAACCACGATAAACCTGTTGTATTTGGATTGCAGCTCTGCGCATTACTTGAAATCTGTGGCGAGCTATGAACACCCTTGCTCTGGCCTAAAAATGAAAATAAGAAGAAGCTTTAAAACCAGCAAAACAACCAACAAAACACATTGTAAAGCACATCTAAGATAACAACGTGTGTAACATTAATTGATCATACCTGGATAACACAAGCTGCCTTGACCATCTCCTGCGAAATTGAAACGAAGGTAAACAACAACGTCAGCTCTTTCATGCACAATAATTTTGTGTGGGAAAAGAACAGGTAAGTCAGCAAGGCTCTCATTAGAAGTGAACAGACTTTCAACGTGCTCTAACAAAAGAAATGACTCCTCTGATCTAGTTTTGACTCAAATAACAATGGATCCCAAAAGATGGCAAGGTAATGCTGGAAAACGGAGTATTCCTTAACATATTGAGCTAGCAGAAACGTTTATTATCTGCAAATCTACAGTAAAAACGTAAAAGGTACTTGATGTTTCTTCAGTTCATTTACCTGTTTAGCACGCAACTGTTTCTTCAATCTAAACCTTTTCCAAGCTACTTGGATGCAACGAGCAGCTCGAGTTTCCTCCCGAAGGTCTAACAACCGAGCACACAAGTATGAAACATATGTGATGACGACCTGCAAAGCGAGAAGTCAAGTATATTGGTTAGAAAAAATCAGCTATAACAGAACTTCCTGATCATTGTTTCATCCAAACAAACAACTTCTATGAACTAACAACAATTCTGATCTATTTTTCTCTAAACTTGGCTCTACGTCATGGCTAAACAATTTTGAGTTGTCAATGTGCAAAGATGTTACCCAGTACCACAAGGGAATGACTAACCAATCTCAGTACGGTGATAAAACAATAGATTTTACTTTTACTCGCTAACTGTAGAGATCTAATAGCATGCCTGAAGACGATAATTTTTCTTTACAATGAGAAGTTTCTCCCTGGATGATTTCTCGCTGCGAAGGAAATGAGCATCTGTGGGAAGTCTAAGGATGTGCTGTGCCATGATTCGTTATTGTTCCCATAGTGGCTTCAGTTGATGTAATCACAGTAAATATTTTAATTTATTGTTCAGCTGTCCACCAGGTAGATATTGCTGTTGTGTGTGCATTTTACCTTCTCGTCGGGAATAGTGTGCGACATGTCAGACACTTTGGCCATCATAGGAACTCCACCAAGAGCTTGCATCTGTTACGAAATACAAAACTATTACTTCTTAGCTACTACATATTATAAACTCCAGAGTGAACACTTTTGAATGACAACTGTTTCTGTGCATCACCCCCATCTAAATGTGTGTACACTTCTTATTAAGATTATATTTTTTCCCCAATAGGCAGTTTGAAGTTCCTTGACTTCCGAGGTCTTTTCAGGAAGAAAAATAAATTCTAGAACTTTCCAAGATTTCCAGAAGGCACACAAACCCTGTTCTACATATTGTAGAGATTATAAAATTGTTAGTATATAGAGCAGTAGTTTACAGTGAGTGTCTTAAATTAACAACCGTACATTAACTTATTTTTTGTATTAAAATTGGGATATGTTCTTAACTGTGTGATGTCAGCTTATAATGCAAAGAACTAATAACAAATAATGCATTACCTTCTGTGCAAGCAGTTTGAAGTTTTGCCGTTCATTTGCTTTCAGTCGTTCCAACACCGGATTGGTTCCTGACCCTGTAAGTCACAGTTGAGAGTACATAAGTGTCCAGGGTATTTTCAGTTTCAGCTAACTTCAGACACATACCCCACCCGTCACCTTGTCGTGGTGGCGCTTGTATGCCTTAAATAATGATTCCAAGAGCTAAGCAAGCTAAACCGGATTGATCGACGGGAAAAGGCCTGACAAAGAACAGCGTCTGGTCCTCCAGTTTGGGATTAGGCAGCGGGTTAATTGGCTGTTTCTAGACCGAGACAAATTATGGATTACAGACGCATTGAGGGCCTCAATCTCCACATTAAGAAGGGTTATCTACGACACCCTTCCTCACCTGGACTGTAACAAGTTGTCCAAGAGTCCGACATTGCACCACCCACCTCATCGCTATCACTGGTTCAATACTGACCCCCCTGTCTACGACACTCTTCCTCACCTGGCCTGTAAAATGTTGTCCAAGAATCCAACATTGCACCACCCTCCTCATCACTATCACTGGTTCAGTACCAAGCCCCCTGTCTACGACAACCTTTCTCACCTGGACTGTAACAAGTTGTCCAAGAGTCCAGCACCACACCACCCTCCTCATCGCTATCACTGGTTCACTACTGACCCCCCTGTCTACGTACCCCTTCATCACCTGGACTGTAACAAGTTGTCCAAGAGTCCAGCATCGCACCACCATCCTCATCACTATCACTAGTTCAATACTGACCCCCCTGTCTACGTACCCCTTCATCACCTGGACTGTAACAAGTTGTCCGAGTTCAACATTGCACCACCCTCCTCATCGCTATCACTAGTTCAGTACTGACCCCCCTGTCTGTGTACCCCTTCCTCACCTGGACTGTAACAAGTTGTCCAAGAGTCCAACATCGCACCACCCTCCTCATCACTATCACTAGTTCAATACTGACCCCCCTGTCTACGACACCCTTCCTCACCTGGACTGTAACAAGTTGTCCAAGAGTCCAGCACCGCACCACCCTCCTCATCGCTATCACTGGCGTCATCTGTACCTGGGTTGCGGGTAAGGGTGGTGTCCCCGTTGATCATGGCCAGCGGTAGCAGGGACGGATGATAGTGGTGGAGGATGTAACACAAAGCACGGCCATCTGAGAAGGACACGGTGAAGTTCTCAACCTATGAAGTAACGGTTACAATGATTTAAACCGGTGAGGACGATTTAGGAAAACAAAGAAAGAAAATCAGCCATACTACAAAGGCAGCATTCCCACATTGACTAATCTGGTTATAGTAGTTAGAAATGAACAATGCATCACTACTCGTCACCATACATTTCCAACAGAACTATTCACTTTTTAACCATTTGAGTCCTGAAAGTGCCTTTCAAAACTGAGTATACCTTTTGAAACATATGATAAAGACAAAGTGTTACCATTCAAACGAAAGCTCTTGATGAGTGCATTCTCACAGATATAACATCGTTTGTTTTTTTGTTTCTCAAATCGCATTTTACGAAAGTAAAACGAGTACGAGAAATGCTAATATTTAAATATTTTCTATAAGAATACTAAAATACCGAGTTCTTCTTCAAGCTCTTTCTAAATAAACATAAATAAATGCACCTTATTTATTGAGGGTGACACATTTATACTAAGTAATTTTCCATGTGGCCCTCAACCACAACACCGTACCGGGATCACTACCCGTATACTCTACTCTTTCAAAAAGTAACACAGTTTTCGTATCTATCACAAACAGTACACGCTTTTTTGGTAACAACAACTTTATAATAACAATGAGGCTCAAATTGTTTTCAAAAGTATTGAAGCTTTCGACTAAATAAGTACTATGTCACAATATTTTCCCCTCTAAACTGCAAGAAACTGTAGTTTATCGAGCAGCATAAATGCTAATTACATATACGTGTTTTTGAAATGGCTCAATATTTCCGTTGTGATTTAAACGCTGTAGGGTTTGGATCCTTTGGGGGGTTTATTCGGTAGTTTTATTGGTCCTAGAAATAAGAACAACTTTAAGAACAATTTAGGCTGAAGTTGAAGTTGCCCCAATTTAAGAACAATGAGCCTCAGTCAAAATATCTGTTTTTTGTTCCTACGACAAACTTCACCCCACACCTTCATTCCGTAGTAGCTGCACACAATCCTGCACCATTTCAGTAGGAGACTCAGCCGGCTAGACTTGAAATATACGTCCTCCTCCATCGACTCTCGTCGACCACGTGTTAATCCAAGCGTCTCTTCAAACTTCAGTGCGGCAACCAACTGGGCCTGCAAGTGCTTGTGTCTCTGGATATAGTCGATCTCATCTTTCAGTTGCTGTTCGTTGAGTAACACATTGACCTGGAATAGACAGATGTCATACACGAATGGGATATAGCTATTTTAAAAACATTAAATTCAAGATTATGCAACTTGTAAGGGGCCGTTTACATGATAGTTTTCGTCCCAGGATGACTGAGTTCATCTCGGTATCTGCTCGTTAACACGAGTGGTTTCATCCCGGGATCCCGGGACGAACATCATCTCGCCCGAGACGAAATTCATCCCGCCCGAGATTAAATTCATCTCCCCTGTGCCTTCGTTGTTTGGGTTTTGTGTCGCCTCGTCCCGGCATGGAAAACCAAACAGTATTTACATGGAACTTTCATCCCGGGAATAATGTTT
>JAOBYG010051667.1:0-12010 GCA_025403545.1 Epizoanthus stellaris | reverse complement strand
GTAAGCTCAATATTTTGCATTACAAACTCGTTTGGTGACAAAGAACAAAATATCAAGTACCAAAAAGATTTCGTGAATACGTTTCGGATATGTAAGTCACTGTACTTTGGGAGAGGTGACATTTTGATCAGCAGAAAAACGAACATTTTCGTAAATATCTCCGAGTAAGTTTACATTAATTCGACATGGTTTTGTCAGGAGTTTTGCACAACGGTAATGGTACGGGAAGAAAACGCTTGTCAGTTTTGACATATCATCGTCAGGGTTTTTCCGCTATGTCGTTCTAAAGTAGTAGAATGCGGCTAAAATAAGAATCCCTAACCAGAGAAGCGCGGACGCGACGAGCCGGACGAAGAGGCTACTAGACTTCGGGCCGGCCCTCTATTTTGTTGTTTTAGGTCCGAGAAAAGCAGAGGTTTGAGTCTAGCCGTGTGGCGCAATACAGGTGAGGGAATGAGGCTAGAACAAACATAAAGGGACTGTAATGGTTTCTCTTTAACTTGAATTGCTATTCACCAGCGTGACAGGAAATTCCCATTGGTGTGATGATGACCTAATCTGTTATCACGTCCTCGGAGTGCCGGCAAAAAGGGCGCCAAGACAAGCGCACAGCAGAAATACTAGGGCGTCGTTTAAAGCTATGCATTCGCAAAATTTTTTCGATCACTCCAACGGCCATCGTTATCAGCTCCTACGAAGCATCGCCAACAGCAACTGAATGTTCAACTGAGTTCAACCTCTCTGTAACGGAGCTATCTCTTAACAGTCAAGCTTTATAAGCCGTACAGTCATGCCAGGCTCGGGTCATTATGTACATTTTGCCATTGCCATTCCAAAACGAAAAGAGCTATCAATGCGAAACTTGCTGAGTTTTCCTAAAATTTATCGACGAACAATATGGTGTCCCGATCATAGTTCAGTGGTCTTTCTTGTTGTCATAGCAACAGTATTTTTGAATGGCGCTTTTGCCAAAAACATAAAATCAATTTTATTCCCGTTTTTTTAGATGGAAATGATAGATCTAACAGAATTAAGGGGAATCCAAGATGGCGGATTTTTGACGTCACATGACGTCATCAGCAACATGACTAATTACCAAAACTTACATCATGGACTAATTTTAATTATTAAAATAAGACCGCCAAGTATGCCCCCCCCCTCCCCCCGGTACATTTGACACCAAAAAAGCCCAGTAAAGGCAGGGTTAAGGTCATTCCTCCGAAATAGAAGCCAACATAGATTTTTGTTTAAATTATTATTGTTAATGGTTGGCTCAGTCGGTTAAATCTCTTACTGCCAACCAGAAGGTTCCGGGTTGTACGACCTTCGTGGAAAAAGGACGTATCTCGATATTCTATAGTAGGACTTAGAATAACCCACACACTTGTTGGGGGAATGTTTTATTCTTTCACCATATTAAATGCCTTGAGCAAATCTAGCACTATTCTAATCATGTCAAGCTATATGATAATGACATAGGTAGGAAGTTTAACTTCAGTCTAACTCGAAGTCAGTCGACTTTCTGGCAAATTTGACACATTTTCAAGCATCGTTCCCCATCCACACCACCACGGACGATCAACCACATTTCTGATAACAAATTGACCCAAAATCGCAGTAATCCATTGAGTTTGTCTTCCCAAAAGCTTTCCTCGAATTCCAACCTCATTCATTATTGAACGGTCGGGCCAGATTTCGCCACGAACTGAGTGCGAAAGGAAATTAGATTATTCCCTATCCTTTATTCAACCGCTTTACGTATTTCTATTTTATCACTGTTTTCTCGATATAGAAGTGACATAATTATCTACGTTGACTATGACCCGTCTACTGACTCGTTTTCGATACCTTTGGGCCTATCATACACACTATAGAACCCTAAACGTTTTTACCGATAGCGGAGCCTTTGAAAACGCATCGAAATGAAAAAGGATTATTTGGTCCCGTCTATACTGAAAAGTTACGAAAACATAGGATTTTGAAAACGGAGGCTATTAAAGACGTATTATTGTGGTCAGAGCCTACACGCATTCTTTTTTATAAGAACCAGATAATTTGGCCGAGCCTCATTGTTCTTAACTTTTGAGGCAACTTCAGCCTAAATTGTTCTTAAGTTGTACTTATTTTTAAGAACAACAAAACTACAAAATAAGCCCCCAAAGGATCCCGCAAAACCTAACCATATAAATTGTAACCGAAATTTGAGCCATATCTACAGCACGTATATGTCATTCATTTCACTTGATAAAGTCGAGGGAAAACGATTAGTCGTAAATTTCAGTATTTCATTTGAAAAGTATTTCATTTGAAAACACACAGGTCGATTTTATGTTTCTAAAGCTCAGCCTAAGCTTGTTTTAAATTGTTCTTAAATTTTGGGCAATTTGAGCCTCGTTATTCTTATAAAGTTGTTCTTGCAAAAAAAGCGTGTAGTTGAGCAGTTAAGTTGTCGATAAAATCCTGAATCTATATTAAAATAACATTTACATGTCTATTTTTGAAACCACCGTTATTCTTTGAGTATAGTAAATTGAATTTTGTTTCTTTGATATACTGTTGGAATCATCGGGACACAAATTTTCTAATTTCTGTGCAGACATAAATGTCACTTAAAATAGCTAGCGTTTAATATGGTAACTTTACCAAAAGGGAACTAGACTTTGTCTCACGTCGGTCATGAAAATATTGTAGTGAACTGAAACGCGAGATAAAACATCAATTTTTACAGTGGCTTCCTGTGCATTTTGAGATGTGCTGCCTCAAATTGCACTCGGTTGTGGCGAAATTCAGGTCTGAAATCTGTTGGATCTTGCGTGCTTGTTAAAACATGTTAGCGTTCAACACCACGCTGATATATGCAGAACACGCCTAGATTCGTGCCAGCCGCAAATCTCACAAAACAAACAATTTGCTTTATATTTAAAGCGGATGTAAAAATGTGTTCTGAAAGATTCGTTTGCATCGAAAAGGATCCATTTATCTGTGTACGTGTGAGTAGGCAACTTTGTTCTATTGTCCTGTAACTTCAGTCACTACTGAAGTCGACTGTAGTAAAAGCTACAAAGACTGCTTTGCTGCAAATTCTGTGAAGGAAAGGGTTTATTTATAATTTCTCAATCGACTAAGAATATATTTACATATGTTTTAAGTTTCTTTGAAGCGAAATATCATTATTTTGAAGCCGTTTTTAAGACTAAGACCAGTTTCTTGCTTTTGCTATTGTCTACCTCATGAATATGCTAAAATATTTGCAAAATTAAGCGTTAATGTGCCCCGTGTTTGGGCGACTTTCGTTTATCAGAGGTCAAAGAAAACACGTAGTCGGGACATCTAGGTTACAATTATGCCGTTTATTAATAAATTAATGTGTTGTAGCTAACGCGCAGCAAACTCCGTGCCCAGACATTACGTCTAAATTCTCTGTTTTCTGATAACTAATTACGTATGCAGACAAAACAATAGAAGAGAGAGAGACAAAATGGAGGCACGGGCGTGATTTACGAGACAGAAATGTAAGTTAGAAAGTGTAAGCGTTCATACCCAATGCAAATCTAATTGAGAATACCATTATAATTACAGAAAAGTCATAGTTTATTTCAAATTACAAACAAATGGGCCAAACTGTTTTGCATAAATATGTTTTGGACCTTTTTAGTTAGTTTCGAGTATGGAAACTGTTTATCGAATACTTATTTTATGTTTTGTTATTAAATTCGCACGCTTATGAATTGAAATATTGTTATTTAATATTATTTAATGTGAACCAGACTTTTAATGTACAAACTCCTCGCCCAGCATCTCTAAAGGTTGGAACTAATGTCTAGTAATTATTTTGACATTTGTGATTTACAATTATCCAGCGCACTTTTCGATTTGAGCGATTTCGTTTTCGCTCAAAACGTGCACACTTTGTTCATTGTAAATAAATATCGCAAATCAGTGTCAATTCCATTTCCCGACACGTTTTCATTGTCAAATGCCACAAGAACCAAGACGCAGTTGAATAGAGCTGTCTTATGGACAAATGCACCATTCTTCAGCTTGCATTATCTCTATTGAGTGTGAAGAGAAATTCACAGAGTCTACATCAGCAAGGGTGTCAACAGATTTTATATTCGAAATTTATTGTGTTTACTATTGTTTCCCAATCCATCTGGGAAAGTATGAATGGTCATGAAAAGCTTAATAGAAGCAGATTCTGAATGCTTCCTCGTGGTTCGTGGTAATTGTGAAAAGGGTTCAATGAGGGCCTGCGTATTTTATTACACAAATGTTGAACCATTTTTGCAAGGCGAAGGCCGTCTGCTTCGCACCTGTATCTGCATCAGATTTGTGCACTTCTATCTGGAGTGACTGGCGAATAGCGTGAGGAGGATAATTCTTGAATTCAAGTGTGTTTTCGTCGGCATATCTGCGAAGCATGCTGATGAAGCGGGTTGCTTTGTACTTGGGCTTCATTGAAGCGAAAGGGATACAAAGTTTGAAGGGGTGAAACAAAAGTTTTGAGACAATGCCCAGGTGCTAACAATTAAGGACGTACCCTCTCTTAATCGTATCTGTCTAAAACGTACGAATAATAATCACACTGGATCGTGCTGGCCCTAGCAACACTGCCTCACACGGAGACATCACGTGTAGGCCTTAAATGCGTAACGCGTGTGCAAATGGGTGGGGATAAATTCTACCCAGATATGTCATGTTTGACCGATCAAGAAGTCCCTATTCTCATTTAGGACTGGCAGTGTGCGAGTGTGCATCTCATGACAGCTCAGTGACCCTATTATCCCTGAATAAGGAGTTAGAAATTGAATGGCAAGGACTCTGATGCGGAAAAGCTTGTCAACTAACTCGTACAAGAATGTACACGTTAATAGCTCTACAATGGCTGCTCTGATTGTGTTGTTTTTACTAATATTAGCACAAACATCTATTAAAGGCGTTTTAATAGTAGTGTTCTCTTCTCTTTATGTCCAATGTTTGAAAAACATTGGTAATTTCACGAAAATAAATCGGCGAGTCTTCCTGCACGTATTTCCTTAGTTTTCAGCCCCCTTCAGCAGGCGTTTTAGAGAGCTGCAGACCATTGTCAGTTTCAATGACTGTAAAACTAAACAAGCAAGCATACAAATCGCGTGTATGGCTTATATGTAATTCTGTTAACACATCTATGGTACAGTGATTGCTTTTCAAAAGTAATCATGCAGTCTTCTCACAGACTTGGGTGTGTCTATTAACGCAGGTGAATGGGTGTTAGTCACCAACACACGCTTGACCCAGTGGGGGACGGAGTGGACACAAATTGCCATAAATTATCTGTTGTTTCGACAAGAAAACTTGACCTTGAACGTGCAGAAAGTGGAAATTAAGAAATTATGAGATTAGTGCGTGTTTACTGATTTCTGCGCTTGTTGCCGGGTTGGCAGTTCATTTGTATTCCATATGATATTATTACGTAGATAAGTTGTATTGTTTGTGGGTGAATAAGTCCACAATATCGCCTGAGCGTCAAAATGTATGTATTTACTGTGAAATTCACCCCTCGATTAAACCTAGTCTCTAGTCTACTTATGGCTGGAAAATAAAACGAAATATATAACACACCGGTACTAGAACCGAATCTTTGTGACTATAGGCTGGGTTTCTCTGGGCGTTGAGTGACTAAGAGAAATCTCAAGGCTATTATGTTCGTGTGTATTTGTTCAGAGTTGGTGTGACATATCAAGGACACGGCTCTCAGTCATTCACCGGATTATGATCCCAGGCAACATTAACGATGTATTGAGCTCTATTATTGAGGTTGAGGTGTGTATAATTTCTCTATTGAGCACATGCGGTGCTCTGATCTTTATTTCCCCAGATCAAAAGTCATGATAAGCCAATTAATGGGTTGTCAAAACAAAGCTTGATTCTGATTGGCTGATCTTGCAGGTGGAGACTTATTAAATCGCGCTCAAAGGGCCATTTTACACAGTTTTAGCAGTTCAAGCATTTGATAGAGTATCCTTTTAGCTGGATCACGTTTCGTGTGTTACGTTCGACAGGGTTCAATCGCTTGTATTGTGCCAGATTTGGCGAAGCAGTATCAGATTCTTGAGTGTCGCAAGATTGTTAAAAAGACCTTATTAGCGGGTGGCACTGAAAGTCACAAAACGATGGAATACCAAGATTTCGCCTTTTCTATGCCTACCTGCTATCAGCTGGGAATTCCCAACGAAAATCCCCCAATGCCGCCACCATACACTTCTTACCATCACTATCCTCCACAAGTCGCAATGCCGATACCACATCCCCTGTATGACTACAATTTGGAGCCGGCTTTCATCAGAAAGAGAAACGAGCGCGAGAGGATACGAGTACGACACGTCAACGAAGGCTACACAAGGTTACGCGAACACTTACCCGAAGAACCGACAGAGAAACGAATGTCTAAAGTGGAGACGCTACGAGCGGCCATTCGCTATATAAAGCAATTGGAAAGCATGCTGGATGTGAACATAGGCTCTAAAGACAAGATAAATGATGATAAACATGATAAAATGCAGGAATTCAACTGCGTCTGAATGAAAAAAGACTTAGAAGGGGGAATAACTCTCTTCAGAAAAGCTTTAGCGAACGCTTTCAATACAAAACCTAGGTTACTTGACAAAGTATTTTTTCTTGTCTAAACGAGAAATAATGATCTTAAATAGTGTGTTATGTTTACAGAACTTAAAAGTAGAACAGTCGTGTTTTAGAAAAGAAGTAATATATCTGAGACTGTTTTATTTCAGAAGAAACGCGCGTTAACTTTGTTACTGTACAAATTTGCATAAGAGCTTGTGGGATAGTTTTCTTGTTCTGGACAATTGTAAAATATTGTGCTAATGTATTCACTGCACATGAACTGAGAACTGAATTTAAGTTCATTTAGCAAAGGATCCATTAGCTGGCGCAGAACAAACTGTTGTCTTAAGAAGACAGGCCCAATTACCCATGTCCATTGCTGTTTTTGATAATTTGCTATTCAATGTTGAAGTTAAATTTGTATACAATTTATATGTTGACGTAGGCAAGATAGACTATTGGTCAGCAATTTGTAAAGATAAAAGAGAAGTCGGAAGACGGAAGCTATATGATGCTACAAGGATAGATTTATATTTCTCTTCTGCTTCCGATACAATTAACAAACATTACAATGAGTAGGAATAAATGCGATTTTCTATGACAATAATTCTTGCTGTGTTGTGCACAATGATGTTTTTACACCTTACCACAGGAAGAATAGCCATTCAAAAAGCGTGAAGGTAAATTTTAATGTAATTGACTCGAATGGGTCCAGAAAAGTACCGGTTGCATTGCGCATGTCTGAAGTCTATTCCTTCAAGTCCGTTGCTCCGACACGGCGGCAGCTGAACTAATACTCCATCTAAAATTTGCTTTGGGCCAAAGGATACAATGGTAAATGTATGGATCGGGCTCCAAACTTTAGTGCACGGGGGAGTGAGCGCTTCGATCCAAGTCATTGTTCCTTTCACGGGGAGAAAACTATTTTTGCTTGCCGGATTATAATTTAAAGACTTGGAAACCATCAAAATCTTTATGTCACGGTTGTTGTTTGAATTGAAATAAACAAAAGTACAATATCAATATTCTTTTTAAATTTCCGCATCAAATTAAACGGAAACTCCTGGATAAATTAATTCATCCGTTTTTTTGTAATAACAACAAAGCTAAATCTGCTTAAATTGCTTTCTCAGTGAAAAAGATTGGCGTTGTTACTTTTGATTCAAAGTAGAGAGTTTAGAGCCATCAAACTCGGTTAATCAATCAAGTGGTAAAACAATTGAGAGCAACTTTTAAACTTAATGGAATAATTATAGTTGATCGTCATAAATTATAAACGATAAGCGTAAAATGTCTTGTACTCTGGTATCAAAGGTTAAATAATACTTCTAGCAAATTTTCTGTTTTGATAAACAAACTAGAAACAAAAGTGTTTCCTCGTATTTTGGTTTGAACGTTTATTGTCGCATAATTCAAAAACCTGTTGTTGTTTCCTGCGATATAAATAAGTCAAAACTGAGTTACTAAATTTGTAATATTTTGAGGATAACCATATCACAATGACGCAGTTTGATGTGCTCTGTTTACATCCAGCCTATGACTAGACTGACAGAAGCAGTGCTCGGCTTATATTAACGTTAAACAACCTTAGTTTTCTATAAGTTTTTTTTCGTAATTGCACGGGCAAATTTTTTATTGTTTTACTCAAATTGGAGCCTTCATTTCCGAGATCTCATTATCGAGCTTTTCCTCATTTACGTGGCTTAAAACGAACAAAAATCCCAGTTATTAAAGCGTTGATAATGGGTTGCCATATGAAATGTCTAAATTTAATTTACTTTTCCGGTGGTCGTCAGGAAAGCAAACACATAAAAAATATTGAAACATACTATGTCACTTAGCTTTCTTTTTTCTTATCTTTAAAATTGTAGAAGCTGCAGGAAAATGATAGCATAACATGTATAGATAAACTAAACATTTTATCTAGTCAAATATTTATTTGTTCTTTGAGGGAAAGGAACATGTAAGGGAAATTTTTAAAGCTGTCCACTTGTGGTAATTGTGACAATTTTTGTTCCCCTTTATTTTAAAAGCGGAAGAGATTCCACTTGCTTTAAAAAGCACTTGAATTGATAACTAATCTACAAATGTGCTCTTGGAAGTTAAAAATAGGTTGATTTGATATTTTGATATTGTAATAAAATTGTATTGCTATAATTCGGAGAATCAAACCCACGTGGAAATCTATGAAAGACTCATTTTCCTGTTGTTTGGATTCTTTAAGCCAATTAAAGCAAATATAGAAACTCCTCACTCCAATTTATGTATTCTTCTGAGAAATATATTTATATTTAGAAAATGCTTTTAAGTTACTCCTGGCTTTAGCCAAAGACAATTTTCAGTCATTTCTGAGTTAAATAAAGCTCTACGTTAATAACTAGACGATTCGTTAAGAACACAAATAATTACCGGAAAAATACTGTTGAGAAATGAAACAAAAATATACAGAACTTATTCACGAAAGTACGAATATAACTGATTCTGTCATTGAACTATGTGGCTGACATTTTAGGAAATGCAGACGTTCCACAAATCATACGGTTATACAGAAGCGATTGCTGTCCAGGGCATGTGCCACAAGAAAAGCCACTTTATTTTGGCAATTTTTTAATTCTGTGCCTGGTATGAGAGTCGTATAATCTACAGCCAGAGCGTTTGAATGACTGACTGATAGTTTTCTTATATGCGTATTCATTGTTAAATCAGGGTTCAGAGATCAGGCTTTAAGTGTTACACATTTTCGGGTTCGCCAGTCGCGTAGTTTGACCTTTCGTCCGTCTGCATCTCTGCACTTGACATTTTTGTCTTCTAGTTTCAACTGAATATCTGCTGCTCTTTGCTCTTTGTGGCAGGTTTTCCAAATATTCAGTACATGTATTTTCTCATCTGCCCTTCTTTGCTCAAGGGCATATGAAACAGTTAAGAATTAAGTTAATAACAAAATGAGTTAAATGAGAATTAGAATTGATAATGTCTTGGTCCTATTCACTCTATTAACTATATCCTCTGCGTAAAGACGTTTTTATTTTTATTACTGATTCACAATTGGGCTGTCCCGGGGTCGCTGTGTGTTGTTCAATTTTGTTTCCCCCATATTTCCGAACTGAGATATACACATCACATATATGACTATGAGGTCAATACAGAAGTCCCGGCTTTTGTTTTGAAATTTACGTGTATATATTTGAAGCACGGACTGTTAGTGCGCTTTCCAATCAAAATGTTCTTGATTAACTGAACGGGATAATGAGAATCGCATGAAATGGTAATGTGAAGAAAAAATATTGAACACATGTACTCTAAAGTCTCTATATCTTGTCTGTCTTGAGTCTTGAGAATGAGTTAAAACCCATTAACCGAAAGAAAAAACAGAATCACAGTGTAACTGCTTTGAGTTTCACACTTGAGTTTGTAGTTCTACCACTTAAATGGTTGCATTTTGTATAAAGTGCGACACAGTGAACACACAGTAACAATTATTGTTGCATAATTTCCCCACTTGATAAGTTAGAATATGTTTAAGACTGAGGGCGAAATGCGTTTCTAAGCTGTGAATATTTATAAGTTATCGCTTCTTAGTGATAAGAGGCAAAGAGCGCTTTTTAAAAATATGTTGGTACTAAATGACGACCTGAAACCGAAATTACTACTGTTATTCTGTGAAGATATTTTGTGGTAATATAAAGGGGTCTTGTTGCATTTATCTGTTCTTTGAAGGATCAGTGTCACTTCGAACCTGTAGAAAACACAAAGAAAAACAAACAATGCATATATGTGCCATTTAAAACATCAACAATGCATATTTTTATTACCAGAGCCGTCGCTAAACCGCCACCAGTTCTCAGTTCAAGTGCTCAATTCTCTGGCTAATTCGCTCAGACACTTACTATCATCTTTAACTGGTTTCCATAGAGTTGTACGAATCTTGTTTGGAAAGAAAATGACTTCTTAGACCAATAGACATTGATTTTAACCTAATCTCGAAGCTATTTTATTAAAGAAGATGTCGAAACCACAAATCCACAATATAAAGCCGTCTTCGTAAATCAATGGTTTAGTCTCAAGATTTTTTTCTGACCATCCAAGCAGCTACTAAAATTCGGAAGTTAAAATTGTCTAGCTTTTGGAGGAAGCGAGGTTTTCGCCGGATAACGATAGAACATACGTAGTGTCAAACTCAGCTGCATGTTCGTCACAAAATCCATTGCGGTTTACAACAAATCATGTATCAAATCATGTTTACTCTAGCAACAAAAACCATGTGGTTTGCAGGTATCGTTTTTAATCAGAAATTTCAGGCTAAAATTCTGCCACCAGCTTCAGCTTGAAATTTGTGTACATGTCTTATGAAGTTACAAGCATGGAGAAATTAAATAGAAAGACAATGGGTTGAGAGAAAACGGATTACGCTTGATCAGAGATCTTGTCTGTAAACGTTGAATTAAATTTTGTGACAAATTTAAAGTACTTGTGTTCAGATATTACTGATCGCAAAATCGTTTAGCAAGCCGAGCTATTAAGCCGTAGGAATTTGTAAAATTGAACCACGATAAGTTACTTAAACTTTGCTCGATCCTTTCTTTTAATAAAATATTTTCTTGAGACAAGGCAGACTATTTGGATTACTGCCTAAAGAACAGTAAAAAAAAGTCAGTCTGGTTAACTGTTTCGGCTCTGGTGCATCTTCGCAGACGTTTAGTCCGTATTTATCCTTTCAACCATCTAAGTTACGATCGACAATACTTTTAAACTCAAATAACTGATGTTTGTTCGTTTGCTTTTTAGCCTAGACCGAGCAATAAAACTCCGTTCCATGTGCTAAGTGCGTGTAGATAATTATGGTTTGTTGCCATGAGATGTACTGCAAATATTTGTTCGGCAAACAAAGAAGATGACCAACAATTCGGACAAACTCCATGTAACTTGAGATTGCTGAAGTCAAAATAATATCAGCTTGTATAATATCTCTACCCTTCTAAACTAATCATATCAGATCAGCACTTACTTTAACGGTTTAGAAAACCAAGAACGAAAAAGCAAAACAATCCAACGTTATCAAGGAGAAAAGAAAAGTACCTAACAAAGAGCATGCTACTGTTTGTCCTATAGTTTACTCTAAACTGTTCTTGATACAAGGAATTTCGTAAATGCTCGATACATCAATACATGTTAACCTTTGCAAAGCTGTAGCGCGCAATTCAATTACTTTCACCATCCAAGTCGTGCTTAAATCACTGCCAAAGAAGTGGACTTGTGTTAATTGTTTTAATTTAAATAGTTACTTTAGTATTCAAACTCGTATAACAATACATAAGACATTGATAAGAGAACTGCCTCACTAGCACTAAAGGCTGGTTTTAAACGTCGCGCTACTGCCGTGCCGAATTCATTTGAAACAAAATAATTT
>JAOBYG010051445.1:0-12014 GCA_025403545.1 Epizoanthus stellaris | reverse complement strand
TCAGTAGCCCATTAAACAATTGTAAATTTGGAAAGGTTCCCGTGCTTGGATTTTTTGGGACTTTTAGTATGTTAATCGAGAGACTTATTCTAAATGATTGGCGAATGTTGTTGCAATTAGTTTCAGGTCAAACTACAAATTGACTGGACTATTAATCGATCTCAGTCGTAGCTGTAAATCGCTGAGTGTCATGGCATGAATTCTTGATGTTTCCGGTAATTTCAAATCATAAACGGCAACACTGTCTAAAACTATCTTAGGGTGAGTACACATATCTTGTATCTCACTGGCATTTGTTCCTTCGATAGTTTCTGCACTTGTAAGACAATCTGTTCCATGTTCAGTTATAACATCTGCCTCATCCTCGCTGGCACCAGAGTCCAGGGTAGGATAAAGACTGTCTTGGTCAGGAGTTGTATCTGTCAAACAGCATGCAGATGTGTCCAAAGCATCATGAACATCCTCTGTAGGTACAGGTGATTCCTCCCTGTAAAGATACTGATAACAACAGCATCTGGATCATCACATACATTAGAATGAGGAGAATTTACATTAGTAGCACTCAATGTACTAATAATTTCTGTCTTGGAAAGTGCTATAACCTCATTCAACAATGTTCCAGCAGTCAACAGTTGATCTCTAACATCTTTTAATGACAGATTAGTTACACTTGACTCATCACTGGTATTTTTCTTAGGTTCTACATGCAGCATTCTTCCAGTTCTTGATCTAGAGTCACTAAAATCACTGTCACGTGTTGCTGTGACCACTTTAAACTCACCTACAAACTTGATAGTTTCATCACTTCTTCCTTCATAATGTTTCTGTAAGTGAATACATTCATTGTTTTTTCATACATTGACAGAAATAGGATCTGGTTGCATTGAAAGGCAGCCCCCATACCTGCTCCCATTTTCTAAAGCATATGTTAAAGGAATGGTTCTGTGATCTGTCTTCAGAAAGTATGGGCATGGAATGGAATTGTATGGAAGATCTTTGGGGGCAAGTGCACCACCTGTGAAACAACAGTAAATGGCCTACTTTCCCTACTTACCTGACACTCACCGTTTGCGTGATGGTGCTTTGACGAAAAGTTCTCATCCAGAAAGCAGCCAAGCTCATAGTAGTGTAGTTGTGGAAAATAAATAAGAAGGACTTTTGTGCAGAGTGTCACTAAAGCATCCATTTCTTTTTCCGTGCCATGTTTGAAAGCTTTTTCTTATTCTGTGGTTGTGCAGCACCCCTATGCACTTCATCATACTTCTGCTGTTTTGCTGAAAGGTCATCAAAACCTACACATTCAAAAAGTCTGCTTCCAGTGACTGGCACTCTGGATCACAAGCTACTCCATTCTTCTGTCCTTTGTTTGGTAGTCTGTGGATTAGAAGATTGATTTCTGGAAAGGAAAGTGTCGTCAAACACTAATACAGAGATGAGAAACTGGCAACACTTATCTGAGAACTCGTGACATATGAACTGGAAGTTCCATTGAGGTAAGCAATGAAACCTCCCACCGCATCTCTGAAATCCAAAGAACAATCAATGATGTTACCCAGATTAAGAATAGCAGCTTTGGTGGAGCTTATGGCTGCTTTATAACGCTGAGGCTCTTTTTCTGCTAGTTTCAAAACTAAAGAAAGGCCAATTTCGTTTCAACAAGTGGCTGCAAAAAGAAACATTAATATCAACATTCATGATATCATAGATTTGAGCATTGTATTTTATCAATGTATCAACAAATGCCTCTGCTTTGCTGACAACTTCCAAGGCCTTGCATTGCTTCTGCTTTGCCTGAAGAAGAGACCTATCTGGCTCACAACCCAGGAGATCAACATCTCCACTGTCTTCAGTAAATCGTGGAAGAAATTATCGATTACAAAACTAGAGGTGCTCAGATTAAAAAATCTCTCGATCTTGTCGAGCGAGAATAAAACAATATGTCTTTGAAAACTTTCAAACAAAATATACTACAAAGCTAAAACACCTTATGTAACAAACATGTGGGAGAAAAAACTAAATAGTCAAAACGTCAATTGGACTGAAGTATAGAATTCACAAACGAAAACAATTGAACTCATGTTTCTAGCATGTAATTGTCTAAAAGACTTTTGGAAAAAAGTTGAAGCACTATGAATAGGGCAACAAAGGAAAACTTTCACAATTTTTAAAGCATGGGTGAAAGCAAAATCTGATGATAATAAACCCCAACAATACACATTGTTCCCAATGTTTAAATGGGAACTCATTTGGAGAGTAGATGCTGATAAACACCTAAGGAAAAAGAGACATTTGTTAAAAAAGTATAAACCTGTGAATGTATCTGATTTGAATGTAAATATGAGCTAAAATGCTTGTAAAAAATAAATAAATAAATTTTAAAAAAATGGACACACATTGGACCTTACAATTAGAGGTGCTTATTCGCCTTTGTTAAGGATCATTTGAATTTCCATGACTTTGCTTTTTCAGTTGATGCAACTAGTTTATGTAAAACTGGTTTAGTAATAACTGTCATTAATGGTGTCATTGTACATATTAACAGACAACTTACCATGTGTACTTCAAAGACTGACGTGATGTAGTGTTCGATCTCTCGCTCCTTTAAAGCTGACAGGATCATCTCGAAGATAAAAGTAGTTTGACATCGTTAGACCCAAATTATAAGAACTTAATATTTAGTTGAAATTAATGTACTGCAATAACTGATGATCTACAAGAATAAACGAAAACATTTACTTTTGTTCCTTTGCTACCCCCCAAATAATCTCGAACTTGCAGCCATCTTCTTTGGTTCGAACATTTTACAGCCATGTGATAATGCACCCTACCTTCTCTGTGGTTGTCCTTGCTGCAAACTCAGTGAACAAGGTCTGAAGTTCCAGTGTTCGTAGATGCAACTGCTTCCTCAACTGCAGCTGCAAACTGTTGCCGTATTGGAAAATGTGAGATATCTGCCCAACTGTAAATTATTAAATAACCGCTTCTTATAGTTGAGCCTGCAAGTTCATTCTGAACGTCTCCTTCTGTTTCCTCTGTGTTTTGCCTTGTGTTAAAATTACTGACAGAAACTTCAGTATCCGACTCTTCATCAGTCTCGCAAAATGAAGCCAGTTTGAGCGAGCAAACCCAACAAATTCTTTCAGGTATAAAAGTCTCTGTCTGTGAAATTGACAACACTACATCGTAAAACATCACCTGAATTTAATTACTTCCTTTTGCTCTTATTAGGTTTTATTTGATATTTTTGAATTACTAAACTTTATCATTTCTACTTAAATAAAACATAAACTACTTATTTTGGAACACACAACAAAACTAATCACACGAAACACAGAGAACAAACAGTATCACGCTAAGAATGGCACTGCACGTGTGCCGCACGTTGTCTGTAAATTATTCATTTACTTACTTACAACAGGTCTTTGACTTTAGAAAATGTATTTTAATAATAATAATAATAATTAACATTTATAAAGCGGAAATTACATGAATATATGTTCAGATGCGCTATTTACAGTTTAAATTACATGAATATATGTTCATATGCGCTATTTACAGTTTAAAAAACAAAATTAAAATACTAATAAACTAGTAAAATCTATCTACTGTAATCTATCTAATCTAATTATCTAATCTGATTATATGCAAATTAGTCCGCCCTCTGGTTTTTTTAGGCTGGCTAGAACACTGTAAATAATACAACTACACCTTAAAGAAACATCCTACATTTCATATTTCTGACGTTCTTGTGTATTTTCCACAGATATTCAGCTCCATTGTATGTTGACATCACAAAGACCATGATCAAAGAGGATGAAGATCCACAAGTCACCCAACACAGTAAAATGTTTATTGGCAAAATCCCCATCATGTTACGCTCAACGTATTGTCTGCTTAGTGGTTTAACCGATCGTGATTTGACAGAACTTAACGAGTGTCCTCTAGATCCAGGAGGATATTTCATTATTAATGGTTCAGAGAAAGTCCTCATTGCCCAAGAGAAGATGGCCACAAACACTGTATATGTCTTCTCAAAAAAGGACTCCAAATATTCATACACATCTGAGATCCGTTCATGCTTGGAGCACTCGTCACGACCTACCAGTACAATGTGGGTGTCGATGTTAGCCAAAGGTAGTGGTCAGGGGGGCAGAAAGAGTGCCATTGGTCAGAGGATCGTTGCATCATTGCCTTACATTCGACAGGAAATACCTATCATGATTGTGTTCAGAGCATTGGGATTTGTGGCTGATCGAGATATTCTGGAACACATCATTTATGATTTTGAAGACCAAGAAATGATGGAGATGGTAAGTTGCATACACTTCAATCTCCACTGTCCCCAACAAAGTTATCTCTCAATTATGATGACACATGGGTCCGCCATCTTGGATTAAGTAATGATATCAGTGAGTTGCCGTTCCCAGTTTTGATACATGGACCATCCATGGCCTGGGCCTGGGAACAGCAACTCACTGATGTCATAATCCCAAGATGGCGGGTCCATGGTTGTCAAAGTGCAAAAACAGGGAAAAGTTTTTGCTCCATTCTTGTTTGTGTGATGGTTTTGGACCCTAAACACTTCACAGAGTAATTCAGTGGAACAAGTTCTTTAATTTTGCCAGCAAAGTGTTTTTCACTTCAGGATTACTTTATTAATAAAGTTGGAATGTATGAAATTGTTCTGGAATTTGTCAGCCACAATACACCTAATCCGAATATGGCTGCCACTGCATGAAGTCGAGGTTAGTCAGTCCTCTGTCTCATCAGCTAGCTCAATGATGGCCAAATTCACTTGCTTTTCATTTTGTGGTTTGTTGAGATTACAACATCGGTGCAAATGCATATCGAAACCACTGACATTTGGCAGGAAAACCCTCCAATCCTGGACTGACTAACCTCGATTTCATGTAACTTTGGCTAGGCTTTCTGAGATGGTGGCCATATTCGTATTCGGTGTATAGAGCACCATTATAAACACTTCGAAAGCATGAAACATGTCAACTGTGGGTACAGTATTAAATTCAGTATTTACTTGACAGGTTAATTGTAAATTTTATTGAAACTTAAAAGTGCCTGCTGTACAAATCAACACATCAGGAAATACAGTGATGGTGTACTTTTGAAGTACATTGTACGTGTAAGTGATGCAGGAAAACCTGTCGAATCATAACATAACTTGTGGATAGAAGTGTTGTTCAGAAGTACCAACAGGGAGTCAGTATGCAGCCAATTTTGAAGGGTATTTGCCCTCTAGTTCAAAGTATCTGTTACTCATAATTATCTCTAATTTAATTTTAGGTGAAACCTTCTCTAGATGAAGCCTTTGTGATTCAAGAGCAGAGTATTGCACTCAATTTCATTGGCTCTCGTGGGGCTAGACCAGGTGTAACAAAGGAGAGGCGTATCAAGTATGCCAAGGAAATTCTCCAGAAGGAAATGTTACCTCATGTTGGTGTGAGCGACTTCTGTGAAACCAAGAAGGCCTATTTTCTGGGGTAAGTGTTCATTTGTGTGATTTGTCATTAAAAGTTTTTCACCAGGCGATATTCTTATAATTATGAAGTCTAGTTATCAGCTGTGTTTGAATTCCAGACTTAAGGTCCTGTTACACAGTGCAATTTTTCATGCAACTTGTCTCTCAACGGCATTGCGAAACAAGATGTATGAATCATTCATTGTATCGTGTAATACTCCCTGCCCTGCAATGGCCAAAATTGTTGTGATACAAGTTTCTACATGTAGAATCATTTTAGAAAGTAGAATTGAGTTGACATCTACTTTCTGAAATCATTGCAACAACTTGTCACAGAATTATTTTGCTATTGCAAGGGGTGCTACCCATACACAGTGCAATGTTTTCATGCAACTTGTCTCACAAGAATGTATAAATGGAAATAATTATGAAGGCCTTGTGATGTTACATGGAACAATGCCTCATAATTATAATGAATTTAAAGTGTGTTTATGCACAATCTTTATGGCCCTGTTACATGGTGTAACTTTCATGTAACTTGTCTTGTAATGGTACATACATTGTACATGTGTATATATGAGGCATTGTTCCATGTAACATCACAAGGCCTTCACGTTTTTGGTATATGGCATAAGACATAGTTTATTAACTTTAAATATCAAACCAGTTGCTTTCATATCTCCGTTTCTTTCTGCATTTAATAGCAGGTCATTATGTAGTTTAACTCACTCAGGGTTCTTACGCCTCCTGGAAACTCCTGGAAGTTTTTTTTCTTCCTGGAAACTCCTGGAAAAGTGCTGGAATTCTATGCTGACTTCTGGAACACTCCTGGAAAATCAAGTAAACCTAGTCTATGTGAAAAAACCTTTCTTTTCTTCTTTCAAAAACAAAATTGTTGGGAAATTTATTTTCGTATACCTGCTTTTTTACTTCAAAATACTCCTGGAAAACTCCTGGAAAATGTCTAAAAAAACTCCTGGAAAGTCCTGGAATTTTGAAACTTGAAAAGTGTGTACACGAACCCTATTGATTAATTTCAAATCAATTTAAACAGTTCTCTTACGTCACAATTACTACAAGACGGCAGCCTCAAAGTAACGAATTTGTGACGTTATCACGTCATAATTAAATCACTAATTGGACTTATATTCTTTATGTCATATTAAATTAGTCAGGGGACTGAGTTGGCTGTCCATAGCTTTTATAATTCACTCCTTCCCGTCTGAAAGAAGGCAAGAACACCAGTGGATATATATGGTTAATCATATTCCTCAGCAGAAATCAGGGTATTTCGGCCCTGTATTTATGTAGTGCTACTCAGATCGGCGTTCGAACTCACCAGTTTATGTTACAATAAAACTGCAGGCTTCCAAAGGGGCGGACAAAGAAGTAAAGTTGACCTATGATGACCTCCGAAATTCTCTTCCCTCTCATGTCGCCATCACAATACGAAGTAAGTGCATGGTTACTACCATCTTCAGTGGTAGGATTAGTTAGGGTAAGGATTAGGGTTTAGTGGCTAGGATTAGGGCTTGGTTAGGGTTAGGATTGTTTAGGGTTAGGATTAGGGCTAGGTTAAAGATTGTTAGTATTAGTCCACACTAATACGTTTTCAAAAAACTTTCGTTTTTAAAAGGTTCCGTTTTCGAAAAGTATTAGTGTGGATGGGGTCAAAGAGTCCGTTTTCATTTTGATGCGTGTTCAAAAGTCTCCACTTTGAGAAGTGTTTTCGAAAGCCTCCGTTTTCGGTGAAAACGATCAGCATTTTTTATCTTCGTTCTTCTTTTTCCCCACATCTTTGATACACCTGTCCGAAAAAAATTGGCTTTGTCGTGAGCGGGACTCGAACCCACGTATCCTTAGATTACTAGTCGGGCTAACCACTACACCATCAGGACCACCATGCTGACAACATAGCGATTTCTTTAGGTGAGTACTTAGTTAGCCGTGGAGATCCCGAGGCCCAGTTTTTCTTCATCCAGTGTGTATCACATCGCCCTCGCCACGCTTTCGGGATTGGCACACAAAGGTTGTGAATGAGTGGGCAGGCGCGGACATCCTCCTTTATCTTTGTTCTTCTTTTTTCCCTACGTCTTTGATACACCTGTCCGAAAAAATTGGTTTTGTCCTGAGCGGGACTCGAACCATCCATCGTTATAGTGTGGACGAAAGGCCAAAATGTATCGAAAACAAGTTTTCAGGTTTCTAAACTAGTAGGAGCCCTCTCCTATTTATTTGATATTATAAGCGTGGATTTCGACCAGTCGATAACTGAAAGTGTTGCAGGATTTAATTTAGCATTGGTTTAACAACAGGTTTCCCATATATGGAGAGGACCGATATTGCAAACAGAAATGGCAGTAGAACTGGTCTTTGTTCCTTTTCTTCGCTCTTTCATACCCACTCCAGGCTTCGCACTCCTGGAATTTCTGGAACTCCTGGAATTTCATAATTTTGTTCCAGGACCATGGAAAACTCCTGGAAGAACAAGTTTTTTTTATTTGCTCGTGGAATTTGTAGAGAAAACATAAGCTTGCAAAAGCTGTTGCTATTGTGTTATGGTAAGGGGTCGTTCAACATTTTCAACATTTTCAAGGTCGTACAGAGCGTACTAATTTTCATGAAATGAAATGAGCGTCCGAAGTATTTACAATTCTATAGCTACACGCGTATGCAAGTCATTTGGAGCACTGATCGAAAATGTACAAAAATCGAACAAACCTTTGAAAAGCAAACGCATGCAAAGTCAAGACTTTATTCCGACTTGTCGGTGACGGGCGAGTGCAGATCAGAAGTGACTTTAATTTGCACCCTGGAAGGACCATTCGATCTTTTTAAGCGGTGAATTGAAAAATCGACATTTTTAACAAATTTGAATTCTTACGCGGGTGTTAACCCCCTCCCCCCTCCGTACGCTCTGTACGACCTTGAAAATGTTGAACGACTCCTTTGTAATCGGCGTTTTCTCCCGCCTCTCAGTCAAATTCGCTTTGCTTTTTCCTCCATCGAATACTTCTTTAGACGCTCCTAAGTTACAGGCTTTTTATACACCAGTAGTTAACCCTTTGAATAGTTTCTTTTTCCGCTTTGACTCGCAGATGTTTAGGTTAATTATACAGCAATTTTTCTACCTCAGGTATCGTACCCGCCATTTTGGAAATGGCCGGTAGCCTCGTTTCCAGGCACAGTGATCTAATTAGCTAATGTTTTCTCCACTGGCCAATCAGCGTTCAATTTCACCTTTCTGCACTCAATTTAGAAAATCTGCACTCCTCTCGACCAATCAGAACTGAGAAATGTTTGTTATTGTATGATTAGAGAGGATAAATACCCCTATTTTACTGTCTCTATTATATTATTACTCTAGACTTGTTCCTGGTTCTCACTTCTTTATTGGCTTTGTTCAACTCCAACTGAGCTTACAAGAACCAAGCATTTTTATACATTTCTATTACACTTGTTGTTTACAAAATGACTGTATGTTTACCTTTATTGATTCCCCTTACATACATACATACATACATACATATTTTATTCAAGATGAAAAATAATTACATGAAAAAAAGAAAAAAATGAAACTGCATCCTGAGGGGAAGTTGCGAGGTTAGCCCTATATAACAACTCCCGAAAATAATATATAGTGCTGTCATATGTTTTTCTTCCTTGTTAATATCTCCACACATTTGTTATAAAGTTGGCTGACATGACATCGGGAAATAGTGCATTAGTATAATTTGTCGTAAGTGATCAGTTTTTATTTTCTCCTGACATTACTGTTTTTAAACTGTTTGTACGGAGAAGTTAGAGTTTGATACTGGCTGGGAGTGAAATTAAAGTATACCGAAAATATCAATGTGTTGTCTTTGGACAAAAGTTATTTTGATTTTGTACACGTTCAACCCGGTGATCGATAAAATATCAGTTCACTATAGTTAGTATAGAGGCTTGAGACGCTCTCAGCCAGCGACAGGTTGCCCAAAGACGGACAAGTACAAACGATTTCTAGGTTCCAGGTCAAAATATCCAACTTACTACCACGAATACCAACTTTTATGGACATACATACCTCCGTTTCTAAAACTGATTAGATAATTTTACTTTGTTAGTGTTCCGCATTGTTTCAGAAAAACATTACTTCTATAAAAGTTTACCCAATCGCTTCATTCAGTGGGGGGAGATAACCGACACCACCTACCATTAACTGAACCATTACTGAGTTTTTATTTAGTTGGGAGGGGGTTCTGATGAAGTCTCAGTCGTGGCAACAGTATTTAAAAAGTAAACTTCTTATGACACACCTCAACGCCTATACTTAAGAAATAGAAAGCATTTCCGTGTTTTCCATCGGGTCATGGTAACATGGGTGCAAGTTTGGGAGAACAAGAAATAAATTACTGTAAGTGTTATGCGGATTTTGCTACCTGCTTGTGGATAAAGAAGATGAGGGGTTTAATAGTATATGCGTATGTTCTACAACGAGAACGATCGCAGGGGAATGTACCAAAACCATTGGTATCTCTTACCGGTTGGAGACTACTATATGGACCAAAATATCTTTGAGATTACTGTCCATTCGGTGTGCACACAAAATCCGGCAAGTGGTTCCAAAAACATCCTTGGTTCTGATATCGTTTTTCAGAATCTCCAGATTCTATAACTAGAATGTCTTTGGCACTTTAGTTCAACGGATGGTAGGTGAGGACGATGGGGATGATTTCCTCCTCGGCTGCAATGCAGTTTCACGAGGTACCGGGTGTTGACCCATTGTAAAGCACTGTTGACAACGACAGTAGTATACGTTCCCTATCCTATACACATTCCACCAATTAAAACCTAACAGGGCAACTTTTAAAAAATACTTGGGACCGGTTCATGTCCGAACAGCCAACTTTTGAGGACTTACATGGGTCAGTGAAAATTGGTGTGCTTGTCCGCCCTTGGATCGCCTTATGTGTACCGACATTGAAAAAACGTTATTGTAGATGACGAGTATTGAGTCAATTCTAAACATGCCTGCTTCTTAACGCAATGTATACCACTACATTATAACTATCCCAAGAAATGTAGCACTTTGTAACCAGTCAGTTTCAGTTGTGTCATATTTAAGGTATTACAATTGGGTCGTCTTTTCAATTCAGACTGTTCCACAAAACATCCTGGTTAACTACCGTGTTTCAAATGCTCAAATCCAATATTTCAGGTCAATATCGATCTTTATTCGTTCAAAATATATGGACATTTGAAAATTAGCTTTATGGCCTTTTCAGACATTCTGATTGGTTCAAAAGGGTCAAATGATGTCTTGGAGGAAAATTCAAAATGTATTTATTTCAATATTTTTTATAATTAAACTGAGTTGAGCTAAGCGGTTGAAGCCAATAATAAATAAATTGGCACAATCATGAAATCAATCTCACTAAGCTATGAATTGTGGAACAATCTGAATTTAAAATACGACCCAGTTGTAATAGCAGATCATTTTGATCAATTTAGAACTTCACGTCTCTGGCAATTCACCAAAGCGAGCTCACTTGGCCAGGGCGAGTAAATTGTGTTTATATGTTGGATTTCATTCATCGATGAACAAGATGTGGATTGTAACCATGATAATCACCTTAAAATTGGTTACCAATTTTGTTCTTACAAAAGAAAGTTATGTGCGTTATGAACTTTTCTAAATTTGATGATCACACAAGTCCTGTCTTTAAAGTTATGTTTTGAACATATTTAATCTTTCTTCACACTGCTTTATTTTGCGTCATTCCTCGTGAGAGATTTTCTCGCTGCGAAGCCGAAAATTAGCGTCTGAGGTCAGGCTACACATTTTAAAGTTTCTACCTCATATATAATATATGTCCAGCAGACATTCTTATCATACTAGATTATCATCTCAGCCAGCTGTCTCTTTACCGAGAATAAGAATAAATTATGGAAAATGTAGAGTCAGATTTCACGGTCCTAAAGAAAATAACTCGATACCGAAACATATTCAAGTATCATCTAAATCAGTCATGTTTTAACCCTTTAGCTTCCATGCCCCGATATAATGGTGTCTATTTAAGCACTTGTTCAAGCTTTAATTTCTCAAAATTACAAAAAGTAACAAATATATTACTTACCCTCATAGGTTCCTGGAGAAGTCCAGAGTTCTTGGCAAGTACTAGCATGGCTTGTGAAAGAGTAGTTTAGAAGAATTTTGCTCACATTTTTTGAACTTCATTTTTACAACTGCTGTTCTTTCTTTATCAAAGCTTATACATTCAGCCATATACCGTAAAATCCCAGTTATAAGGCCCCCCGCTTATAAGCCCCCTCGATTATAGGCCCATCTACCTGTAAAGAAAAAAATATTCCGGTTATAAGCGCCCCCGGATATAAGTCCCCCTCTACTTTTCCTTGTTTAGTTAATATAAACGCCTTCACAGAACACTGTACCACTTCACGGAACAGTAAGTTTAATGATAGCTTTACTACAATCTCATCAAATATTAACGAAATTGTTCCGAATATTGAAATGATTTATCGATTTATTGTGACG
>JAOBYG010051334.1:0-12017 GCA_025403545.1 Epizoanthus stellaris | reverse complement strand
GTATAGGACTAATCGAGTCAGACTGCCGCTATTTAGGATGACAATGTGTTGGTCGGATTTTATTACAATTATAATGTATTCCACGAATTCTATACCCTGCGAGCAGAGATCTCTCATAAGAGAGTTCTCTGCTCGCAGGGTACGAATTTTAAGCACACAAAAAAAGAAGAAAGAGAAGGAAAAACAGTTTTGACAAAAATCATTTCACTGTAAATTCACTGTACCTTGTTCAGTGGTGGAGCATACGGTAGCATTGACCGGATATTTGGTCTCTGTACAATTACATAGCTTCTGCTGTTGCTCAGCCAGACATGATTTTCTGCAAGCCTAGAAGATGGAAAGAGATCGAAGATTATTTCACACGGTTTATCGCGCTAGTTGTATTTCTGCTCATTCATCATTTCATGTTGTGGGGAATATAACAACTCTAACAGACGTTAAGATTATCATAATAATACCGATATAGTAATATAAGAGTCTAAATGGGGTTAGCGGTTAACCGTCAAACGGTCAAATAGCAATTAACCCTTAATCCTATAAGCCTAAAACCATAACACGAACGTTTAAGGGGGAGGGGGATAATTTTGACCCTCCCCCATGATTTTCTAAATGGTTGAGAATTAGGGAAAGCCATTTGGATGAAAGTAGTCCATACTTTAGTAATTAATTTCCATGGCAACAGCTGTCAATTAATTAAAGACTGTTGCTATAGTAACAGTTGTCCCAAAACATGTTTGGCCGCCATCTTGGATTGTTAGATTTTTGAATTTTTTGATGATTTTCAGCAAAACAGTTGAAAACAAGTAGAAAACATCGTTTTCAGGGTAAAAGGTAAAAACTAAAAAATCTGAGTTTAAACGTGTTCTTCTATAAAAATTACAATTTCTGAACGCAAAACCTAATTTGCATAATTTTTTCCGCATAAATTATGCATGCTGACGTCATCTAATTAGTGTCAGAAAACGTCTCATTTATCTGCCTACAGGTACTGAAAACATTACGGCAATAGCTTTCAAGGCAAAAAAGTTAGGCCCGAAAACCTTTGGGGGGTCATTTTGACCCCCCCCCCCCCTTATACGTTTATGGGTTAATAGGGTTGCCTATTGGAATAGGGGCATTATTGGAATATGGTGGCTTATTAAACTAAGGGATGTTAAAACAGTAATACTTATTGGCAAGGGGGGGGGGGCATTTTTATACATGCATACATACATTAGATTCTAATACTTCAGTGTAAAAGTAGTACTATAAAAGATAAATCATTATTAGACATTTTGGAAGGCAGATGTTAAATCATTTGTATTTTGAATGGGAAAGGACGTAACTGAGATTCTAATAAATAGTTTAATTAATTTGAGAAAGTAGTAAAGACCAACTAGTAACGTTATGGCATTTGTTGCTGCAGATGTCGCTTCAGACAGGCGTACCACCTCCAGATGAATCTGCGACAATATCTGTAAGTACTGACCAACACCAGCACTGCAGGGGGTACTCTTAGGTTCCATTCATTGACTGGTTTGGTCACAGGCAACCCAAGCTCAGGACTAGTGATATGATTTATAAGACTTTGTATGGGTACACACGAGCGATATGATTTATACGACTTTGTATTCTAGTCGGTACATGTACTGTGCTGAATTCCGGTACGCACGAGCGATAGGATTTAAAAGATTTTGTATGTAATGTTGTGAACTGACATGTAATTACTATAAATGTGAAAATAAAAGTGACATACCTCAAGAGGAACGTGTTTGTATTAATTCGGAATATTTTGGGAGCTTCCCCAAGCAATTTAGGGTGATTTACAGCTACTAATTCCATACAAAGTCTTTTAAATCCTATCGCTCGTGTGTACCCATACAAAGTCTTAGAAATCATATCGCTAGTCATGAGCATGGGTTGCCTGTGGTTTGGTGTGAACGCAAAATGCTATTATACCTTTAAAGCTACCGGTATCCACGGTCTTGCACCTACCTACATTACTGTCAAAACTAAATCACGATATAACTTACGCTCTGACAATGAACTCCTACTACATGTATCTACACCTAGCGTGAAAACATCTACCACGCTGGGTGACAGGGCGTTTACTGCAGCAGCGCCTAAACTTTCGAATCGCCTGCCCTCTGATAATATATTCGATCAACTTCGGATTTGGGCACATTTAAGGAACGTCTGAAGATATTTCTTTTTAAAGAGGCCTTCCAATATGAGGCGCATTTGAAAATGCAGATTGAATTTGTGCCATAGAAATAAATATTATTATTATTATTATTATTATTATTATTATTATTATTATTATTATCGGTCTTTGTTGTACTTCTTTGATATGTCACAGATTGTTGTTACACATTCAAAATAACCACAAAACAGCTGACCAACATAATATACTCGGCTGGGCATGAAAGTATGTTTGTTTTGGTTTTGGAATTATGCATACTGCACATGCATGAGAAACCGTTATGACCAGAGTCCTTCTCTCCAGCCAGAGGCGTTAAAGAATGCAAGGATATCATATTATGTACATGTATAAATAATAAATGATGGGGTGAACGTATTGTTGCATGTACATGTACATCATACATATAATTATTATACTGATGAACAACATGAGAGTAGACTGCATGCAATCTGTACTTATAATACCGACTTTACAGTATTTACACAGGGTACCTACATGTAATCATGTCACCAAGTGTTCATTTCATTTCATTTATTTGTTTCACCACATACATTGTTTACACATACATAATACATCATTTACATACATAATTTACATACATAATTTACGTGGTGAGGAAACCCAAAAGAAACCAACAGGGCTTATGATAGTTGGGCTCCCTCGTGACATTTTTTAAAATCACTGATTTAAATTCGAAAGTACAGTGGTGCAGTGGCATAGTGCAGGGAAAAAAAGAAGTGTATAAATAGTTAGCTAAAAAATTGTTTCAACATAATCCAGATATTGAAGCAAGTCACAGCTTTATGTGAAGTATTACACGCAAATAAATTAGGAGATAACACTATACCTGTGTTCTCTGACACAGCTACTGCATCTTACGTCCTTCTCTGCATATTTTACATGTACTGTAGAGCTTCTTATCTCCTGTAAAATAGGATAAATTAGAATTGTGTCAACATAACTTGGATCAATCAAAGCTCTCCCACAGGCCAACATTCAAGGCGAATTTTAAGTCATATCATTATCAGCATATCTACTTTAATAATTAATTGTAGTAGAGCAGATTGGGGGATGATGGAGTAGGGGGAGACATGGGTCAAAGCAGAAACAAGCATTGGGGGAAGGGAGGTTGCTTCAATCACTCAAATACTCATCCTCTTCCACCACAATATATATGTATTAAACACTGTCAACTCAAGTTTCCTTCATGTAAGTACATGTAGTGATGTACTGAGTTACATGTGCCCAAAGCCCCAAACCATCCCAGAAAGCAATTCTGCACAGACTATTACATTTTGCATTAAAGAACAACACACAGTCATAAATTACCACGTACGCACAAGTTGTGAATTGATTCAGACAATATGTAATTCTCATAACTGTGTTGTTTGTTCGACAAGACAAACTGTCAGATGTGTGGACGCAGCAGCCAGTCATTCTTCCTTACGTCACTACCTTCAAAAATTTTCTGAAAAGTCGGCTTGAACGAATATACAGTGAGTGATAATTTCTATCATTAACCGGCTACTTTTAAAGATACTATATGTACTATGGCTATTGTGAGTAAAATGTTCTGCAACTTGTATAATTAATAATATATATTTTAAATTATTATATATATACTGCGAATAGTTACCAAATCATGAATATTCATTTATAAAAGTTTAACTTTAAAACAATCAACCGCGAAATAAAATGAACGCGACAGACTCCTTACCTTTGGTGTACATGGTCTCACAGAATCGCATAGAAACGTCCACAGTCCTTGCCAGAAACCTGAAGAATGATTATGAACGAAGATATAACATAACATTGCAGAGTATATTGTACATTTCACATCGAACAACACACTGACACTGCTGACTGCGAGTGCGAAGTTTTGCGTTCCGCCGTTGTGCATGAGCTTGAAATAAACAGCTCCGCGAACTCCTAGTAGTTACACAGCGCATTTATAACAACAAAGTATAAAGTTTAATGTGTTCTGCCTAAAAGTAATTGTAAATTTCAAGTAAAATAAATCGAAATACGTGTACCTTTCACAGCAACAAAATGGCTTCCCGTTTCCCGCCTCGTTTTTCATAGTGTTCGCGAATGGCCTGGGTACGAGGTTTTAAAAGGATTCTGGGAGACAAATTTTAAAACTCAACATAGTGAGTTTAGGTGGCTCCGGCACACGTACTACACCAACATACAACAACATAAGAAATAACTTTCGAAACGTAATGTAACAATCTGAACTTTTCAATTCTTTTGATTTGATAAACGAATTTTTTTTAAGAAAACTTCACAACGTTACATGACCTTTCTCAAACTATTTCTTATTTTGCCTTTTGACGCTTTTCGTACAACGTTTCCTCCCAGCCTTGCGTAAGCACGTCCGTCAGGATCCCAATTACGAGGAGCACCCATCTGTCCCATATATTTGACCACATTGGTGATGCAGCGGTTTGACAGGCCTGGTTATTTTTTTAATTTCCCGGAAAAGTAGGTAGGGACCTCATCAAAAACACTGATACAACTTCGGTGGAAAAATCAACAATATTCTTGGAGACTGGGTGTTTATTAGAATAAATACGGTATGTGTTTTATATTTTAGAATAAAATCCTGATCCAAAATATTAATTTTGTCCAAGCTGTTTTGGATGACTCAATTTACCTCTGTAGGCGGGTTGTTCAAAAAGTGCATACCTTTATCTAGTGGAGAAGAGCTATCCAGCGGATAAAAGTGTCTACAATAAGAGCTATCATATACAAATATACATATGTAGCACATTAACAAGAAAGGGGTCTAACGGTCTAAAATCGACAAGACCCCTTTCCTGTTAATGCGTTAGATGTTGTTTATATCAATTTCGAGTACAGTGACTTCAAATGACGCTAGCGTCGAGGCGTGTTGACCAATACTGCCGGATACCCGACCGCGCAAAGCTGGTGTAAGCCACCCCCTTAGAAAACAAGAATTTCGTATATTTCAGTTTTGAGTACAGTGACTTCAAATGACGCTAGCGTCGAGGCGTGTTGACCAAATCAGCTAGAATTTGGCACAAAGACAGCCGGATAAATTCTGCATCAGGCACTTTTTACCGATTTTCAATATATTCAATACTGCCGGATACCCGACCGCGCAAAGCTGGTGAAAGCCGCCACCCCTAAGAACACAAGATGTAGCACACATTACAAAGAAAGGGGTCTAACGGTCTGAAATCAACAAGACCCCTTTCCTGTTAACGTGTTAGATATGTTTATGTCCTGGCTTAATACATGTGTATATAATTGGCTGAAATCATAACTTATAAAATATAGCGAATTAAAATTATTCACATCTAAATCCTTTATTGGACCTAATACTTCTAAACTGCTTGAAATTACAGTAACTTTTAAACAATTCTCTAACATATGACCCTTAAATTTAGTAAGTAAAGACCTAAACTCAACCTGCAGATATTTAGACACCTCCAGTGTACACCAACCATAACCTGTAATTATAGGCCTAGCTGTCAAACTCTGTTCGCTTAAAACGCTAGCAGGAACTGTTAACTTGTGTAACTTTGGCATTAAATTCATACTAGGTAGTATGTAAGCCTCTAAGCTTTTATTCATAAAACTTTGCCTAAGAAAATTAAAATTAGAATGTTGCTTTAACAGCATTATTAAATCTTGCCTACATTTTTCTTTTAAATTTCCAACTATATCTATGTCTCCTGTATATTCATAAAATGATGTACTTAAATGCCTCCTATATTCCCTAATATAAAACTCTTTAGTATTTAAACTCCAACCGAGACCTTTATCAGCTTCCCTTACTATAATATCTGACTCTTGTTTTAACTTTACTAAAGATAATCCCTCTGATTTGATCAAATTACTCCTGTTATTCTTATTGCGTATAACGTTTATAGAATTGTCTACTAAACTAAGGGCTCTATAAACAAATCTCCTAACAGCGTTATCCATATCAGGGTGTGATAAATATCGTAAAATTTCCCTTCTATAATTCAATTGATTACTAAATTTATGACTGTAATAAATAGTACTCGAACGGCTGTTTTTATTCCGTGCATAAACTATGTACTTAATATACCTTAAAATAATTTCCTCAAATTTCTTTTTTATAACGTTACATTGTTGCTTCCTTGACATGCGTTCGTTTGGTGAAAATCCGCCACTTCTACTAAGCACACGCTTCGTAGACCTATCCAAAGTCATGTTCGTGAAATTGTGGAATTTTTCACCAGTTCCAGCTTTAGCGCGTTCCATTTCGTTTTCCATAACATGTTTGCGTCTCTCCATAATTCTTACCCTTAAAATCTCCTCAGTTAATTCTTTCCTTGTCATTATTGCGGTGTCGACTCTTTTCCTAGTAAGAGCTAGTTCGGGTAATCTCGATGGTTTACCTTTAGATTTCTTCCCAAATCTTACTGCACACATCAAGGCACTGTTTATTCTTAGATTCAAGTCCTTCAAGGCATTTTCTGCCCGTTCTGCGTAATCTCTCCGCCTCTCCGTTACTGTCAGCAAATATTCATTAGTATCTTTTTCGTAACAAATGTTCCTTATGAACTCCGCGGTTGTTTTTACGGTAAAATCCAAATTCCTTTCTGGGCACTTTATATTTATATCATTCATATATTTCTGTTCGTATAACAGAAAATCGCATTCCTCCACAATCGTCATACAGTCATGAAATAGCATTATTCCTTGCCATGTCGTCTTGTCAATCTTACACAGTTTCACGCTACTCTTCCATTTGCTGTATATATGCACAACAGTGCCCATTCCAATATTTGTTTTATCCCGCATTGTTATTCTTGTTCCTTTCTAGTTTAAGTATACTCGTGCCGCAAGCGGGTCTCTACCAGAGTTAAAGCGTTTTCCTAAACTAAATGTTATGCTATCCTAATCATTTCCGGCGACGCGTTTAATTATACGGCCATCCAAGGTTATCACTGACACGCGGTTGTGTACGTGTGATGGTTTTGTACGTGGTGGTAACCATAAAGCTAAGCTAAGATAAAATATCCGGCACGGCACGCCAAAAGAAAAGGCACCGTTTTCCGAGACGGCACTTCATAATGTCAATCAGTTTCCCTCAAGAGCAAGATAAATATTTTTAGCGCGCAACAGGTGATACCTGTCATAACACCCCTGAGGGTATAAAAAGAGAAACATTTTAGTATCTATCTTTACAACTCTCCATTGATTATACATTTGCATAAGTGCGTTAGTGATCATTTACAGGGTGCGCAGACAATCCCTTAAAAGTTTTTCGGTGAGTATTAAGTTTGTTTTTTAGATAATTGTTACAAAACACCATAACACCTAAACACAAGATATGTGAAGTATTTCCAAGCCTTACTCTGTTTTTTGGCTTCATTTACTCCTTCTAAACTTACCAAATCCTGTAGTATGGCCAGTCGTGTTGGGCGATGACCATGTGCACAGGGGTCAGAAACACGTTGTTGGTTAGTGTTTTATCTACCAACAGGATATAATACGTCGCTCCTGAAGAAGATATTATATCCCAAGCTGGTTATATCTTTTGCTTGGAAACAGTTTGCTTTCTTCCTCCCTTTTTACTCTAGAGCTCTAAGAGTCCCAATACTTTCCCTTGTTATTATTGTTCAACTTCTCATGTTTATTTGTTACATATATATATTTTTTCTAAATTTTCTAACCTTTCTTTTGTTTCTAATTTTTATTTTTATTCGTGAACAACGTTTTTATTCGTGTTACAAAAAGCCATTTACAAATTTTTTATGCACATCTTTTATCGTATTGTATCTGTTACACAACACTGTTTAACCCTTCTTATGGTTTAAATTTTTTTATTTCTGTACAATGATTTTATTCATGGTACAAAATGTTATTTACAAAATTTTCATACACATCTATTGTATCGTATTGTATCTGTTACACAACACTGAAATCGTCAAGCTTTCCAATGGATATACCATATGGTGGGCGAACAATGAACATTCTATAATTATCTCTCATAAATTTCGCTAATTACTGCAATATGTTTGATCAAATCATCAGATATCTATACTTTACTAACTTTTTTGTGTCTGTTTAGAAGTCAAAGGAGGATGCACAGTGCAAAATAGACTGCCCCACAATTCCTTCGACATTTGGTATTATGCTTTGCAGAATGTCAACCTTTCTTGAAATGGCTATATTTATGTATTCTTAAATATTAAGCTAAGATAAACATACTTCTCGTAAAAATTATTACCAATCAATGTTTCTTAAAATGACCTTTTTTTAGAAATGTCAGCTATCAGAGGTGAAATTGGAAAGATGAAAGGCAATTTCAACAGAACAATGAAGTTTGTGTGGTTAGTATCCATTCCAAGAAAAGAACAGCTTTAATAATCCATCCTTGATTCTCCAATAACATGTATTAATGAAACAACAAAACAAGTTCCAGACATTTGTATGATTTTAGAGTACTATGTGATGTCACACTAGTGCATGAGCAGCAGAAGTGGAAGACGAAGCATTTATTATTTCGAGTAGAGGGTTGATACTGCTGCTTGTGCAAAAGTGTACAGTATGGAAACTATAATAACATTAATTTGTTATTTCACAATCAATTATAGTTACAATTTATCGATTAACAGTCTATTTGCAAGTAATTATGCCCTCAACTGCCCTACAATACAACATTCTTTATTGTATTTGAAATTGTATCATACATCTTTAGGCACATTTTGCAATAAGGATTTTGATATCAGTAATATGAAATGTGTTTTTGTGTTTGCTGGCTGACAATCTAAAGCTGTGGTCTCTTTAATTAAATAAAGGTGGGTAGAGATATGTGTCCATCTCCACTGCCGAAAGCAATTGTCTCACCAGGTGTGCCTGCACGATCACCACCCTCAGCACCTACTTAATCAGGATTGTAAACACCTTCACTGCCTTCAGCATCTGCTTGGGCTGCACTTTCACCTCCGACTACACCTGCCTCATCGGGATTGTCAACACCGTCATTGCCCTCTGCTCCTACACTTCACCTTAGTGGTGAATATACAGGCCCCACACAAAAATCTGCCAGTGCAGTTACTGAGATCCCGCACCACCTCAAGTCAAAGGCTTCAAATGCTGGGATAGTATCAAAGGTAGTAAAATTGTTATCCGTGTGCCTGTTTACTGTATATGAAAGGAAGAGCTGTACCCTTTCAGGATTTGCGGGACGGGGAGAAAAAGCAGAGGAGACGCCAAAATGTGACCATACTAGGGTGTCGCTAATGCATGGTAAGTAATTGGTCTGTTCTAATATTCTTTCTGGTTAAAAATTGTAGCTCCACTCAAGCTACAAATGACACTACTGGGGAACCGCAACAGCGTTGGCCAATATACTGAAGGGATTAGCCAAGATATGACATTTAGTGTAGTCATTTGTTATTTAGAGGTTCAAGCACTCTTGCGTGTGCTTTGTCAGCGAATACATAAACGTGTTCATTATGTATATAATGAACAAAGAATTTCGAATACTGCATGAGGCTTTAGCCGAGTGCAGTATGAAGCAATTTTAAGTTCATTATAAATGTGTAATCGCCGATTAAGCAGAAGCAAAGAGTGCTTCAACATATTTAACATTGACAAGTTGAGTTCCCAGTGCAAGATACTGAAAAGACAATTGAACCACTGGCGCAGCGTGTTGTGGCTCTCTTGCAGAGCAGGAAAATTGAATTTCAGTCATGAAATGCTGCCAGGAGCTGAACTCGAGTGATTAGCAAAGTGAAAAAAAACTAAATTTATCATTCGTGTCATGGCAGTATGATAAAATGTATAATGCATGGCTTTTGAGTGCGTTGTACTTTTTATCATATGGTTTTCTCCAATGTCACGAGGTACAGCATGACCACATGCTACAAATAGACCAATCAGAATCGATGGATTAACGCAGCATACAAAACTTGGTAGATATATATTCCTGTGACATTTAGTAATCAGTGATTCTAAATAATTTATTGAATATTTACTCCTGATAAACTAATATTCCATTTTATTCTTCAAGATTTCCTCAGGACCATCTATCCAAAATCATATAACCAGGCTGCTGTTAACAGGATTCTGGGACAAGTAGCCATAGAGACGAGGAATTGACAACATAGTCAAGACGACAGTGTGATTGTGACAAAGAACTAGTTTTTTAAAATTTTAGTTTAAATTTGACATGTTCCAGTTTAAATTTTGCAAGTTGTTGCATTTATGATAGAGACGTTGTTATATTGTATTTGCAAGTTAAATTTCTAAAAGTGAATTCTACTACATCAGAATTGTTATTTCCTTTAGTTTTGAACATATATTGCATACAATTGCTAATGTGTTGATTATTTGTATGCTGAATTTGTTAATGCACTATCCGCATGCATGCAGATACTGCATGCATCCACTATCTGTATGCTGAATTGCACCATCTGCATGCATACATGCGCCAGCATGCATGCACTGCACGTATGCACTATGCATGCATAATCGCATGCATGCATGCAGCATGCATAATCGCATGCATGCAATGCAGCAAGCATGCACCAGCATCCATTAAGTGCCAATTTGCATGCATGCATGCACCAGTTTGTAAGGGTTCTGTGCATTTTCGGCGGGAAAATTATGAAACTGGTTAAAGTCATTCAATTGTCTAAATATCACAATTTTACTTTATTACGAACAGAGCAAAAGATAGATGGAAAAGCTTTAGTTTATCTCTCAAGGCATGGGAGCGCCCAACAGTTGGAAGCAGGTGGGATTTGTCATGTAGGAGACTAACTGCATCTGAATGAACTCGTCATGGACAAAGTGTCAAAAGTTAAACCGGCACTGCTGGCAGGTGAATTCCAATGGGCAAGTCTGAGAAATAAACCGTGGAAAAATCATGTTAAGCGACTGTCGGAAACAAACCTGCGGATTTACAAAGCTAAGTAAGTGCAAGTTGTATTATTAAAAAACATTTTCAGCTTTATTCCAATAGTGGGAACCTCTATATTAAATTTGTACAAAGTCAAATTCCTCGTTGTTCAATAGGGCTTAGGGTAATGTCCGTAATCTACACTCCTTGCCCATCCCACCCCATAAGGTTTGTTTTGCTAATCTACATGTTTGAAAAACAGAGTTTTATTTTTCCTTATGCGAGGTGCCATACGATCAGCAGCCATAAAGAAGTGGCCAGGAAATTACCTACCAACATTCAAGAAATAGTCTAAAGCGATAGAGGAGCTGAACGATCTGGTAGAAAAGCTTGTTCCAGAGTGTTCCATGGAAATTGAGGATTTCAAATTCAAAGATGAAGGTATCAAGCAACATATCCTGGACGTCATGAATGAAAGAAGAAGACACATTATGATTATACCAAGGTATGATGGGATTCCAGCTTTGGTGGCCCACAAACTCGAAGCGGAACATGGGTCTATAGAAAAAAACCTACAGAAAGTGTGTCCTTGGTGTTGGTTTAAATATTTTCCTTTTGCAAATTATAGCTTTGATAACACCCAAACTCCTAAAACTACTTTATTTAATTTAGTATGCTCTGGACTTGGACTTGTGGTAAAGTGAGGCTTCTTCCGTCAGAAAGCTTAGAACCTTTTATGAGTCAACCACTGTTTGCTTATAATATTTTCTGGGTATTTTAAAATTCATTGCAAAAAATGGTTTCTTATATTATTGGTGAATGTTTTAACACAAACATAATATATTGTAAAGGACATCAGAACTCCCTTCGTTTGATTGAGCTATTTTTGGACTTCATATAGCCTTATTTTAGTGGTTTTGTTTTGTGGAGTTTGTTTATTTGTTTGGTAACTAAGTAACTTTATATTTTGGCGTCATATCGTGT
>JAOBYG010051223.1:0-12022 GCA_025403545.1 Epizoanthus stellaris | reverse complement strand
CATCCACTCAATTGAGCAAATTATTCAAGGAACAGTTTGCTATTTCCTGCCAGCTTTGAAAAAGACTTTCGCTTTGATGAGACTGAACTACTAGTACCTTGATCAGCGATCGTGTCTGTGCTTATTTTCTCAACCGCCGTGGGTCGAATTATTCCCTTGAGTCTACTTGCGGTTGCTACGTCATTACGACTAACCAATTGGAACACTGCGTCCCATTTTGGGACGCAACCACGTGACCTGGATTCTAGATTCAATGCATTCCGTGCAGGCTCATCTTCCCTGCAATGTACCAGCTTATAATGGCTCAAAATCTATTTATAACGGCCGTTCCGGTGTCTGGTTTCATCACCCCACGCGAATTCAACCAATTCCAGACGTTACAATTTTAAAACTTGAAGCTCACTGATTGGGCGGTATTTTTAGAAAGTCTTCAGGACACTGCGTGGGATCGCTATTTAAGCTGAAGAATTGGCTTTAACAAGAGCACATCGCTTGGAGGAAACAAATCGACATACAATGGAAGTGAATGTAGGGGTTTCAAACTGTTATAAAAAAAGGCTTAGTTACTCGTTAGATATTTGCTCTGTTGAAGGGATAACAGCCTGGTAAGACGTTAGTTGATTGTTTCTTGTCACAACGAGAAATATGTCAATGTCAACTTCAGTTTACAAGGTCTGCCAGACCTTGATTTTCTCCCAGCTTGGCCACTAATATTCCATTTTCACGTTCCAGTCCTCTTTGTTCCAAATCCATGGACGTCTTTCCATAATTTGTTTTTACTTAATTCAGCAATGCGCAAAATTGTTTTACAACAAATGGAGTATTGACGAAATGCGCTTCGCCTTTCCACAACATCTATGATGCCTGTAGGAACAGCTAAACACCCTTCCCTTGCCTTCAGGAGTCCGCCTTTCACGTTTTCACAAAGAGGGCGTACATCATCACTTCCCACAGCCTATTTTAGCACAGAAATGTAATGCGATTGTTGTGTGATCGTTACATTTAATTATAAATGTTTAAAGTAAAACTGTCGTTGCAGAGAAAAGTGGACTTAGTAACAGACGCCAACTCACCCGCAGAAGGGACAAACTTTTCCAAATGTTGTTTGGCAATATACATGGCCACATACATCTTGCCGCTCTTGCGTGGTGCAACAATGATGGTGTTCTTCCCCTCCAGTGCCGGTGCTGCCAGTTCCTTCTGGTATTCCCGTAGCGTTATTTTCTCTTCTTCCTTTGCAGCAGGCACTGCGTAACATATAAGAGTGATCCTTTGAATTATTGACTTCGGAATTATATTTGACATGCTTTACAGAATCAACAAAAATATAGGTTAGTTAGACCTTGTACGCATTTAACTAAAAAATAAAAGTGATTTATCGGTGCTTTTAACAAGATGTATACATTTAAAAACTTCTAACAGGGCCACAGCTGCAGCTATAATAACAAATCTACTCTTACCACACGTTTCTTTGCCATTTCTGAGTTGTCCGAGTTAAAAAATTCACAGCGGTACAGAAACCTACAGTCAATGTAACCATTATCGAATGTATGTTGTCATCCTTTCAGAAAAATAATAATTTTACCCGGAAATTTAATGAACGTTGTAAATGCTCTGATATTTTATCACCTGATATATTATACATTTGAGCAATGTCTATTTATTCTGTTACAAAATCATCTCATTGGATTCTAAATAAATTAGCATAAGATGTACTTACAGGCTGGTAGACCAGTGAACTGCCCCCCTCTCTGTGTCTCTGATCGTGCCTGCATGACGTAAATGGATGAAACCAATCACTACTGCGTAGTTTACATAATTTATATCTAAATGTGAGCAATGATAAAAATCTAGCAATAAAGTTACGTTCGAGGATTACTTTATCGTATTTATTTTAATATTATCTAAAAACATGTAAAGATCGAGCAATGCGTATTCTGGGTAACCAGCTGTTTGACTTAAGCTGGATAATTGTTTTAAGAAGGGATGTGATATTTGATATGCTGAAAAATATTCGGAGATTAATAGTATTAAGGGGGCATAATTAAGCATAATGGCCCCCAAGGCCATTTTATTTTGCTATTCCTAAACGGGAAATGCTATCAAAATGAAACTTCCTGACTTTTCCCAAAATTTATCGGCGGACATTTTTATGTGCCAATCAGAGCTATACATCCTACTCTGTTGTCATGGCAACCATGTTTATGATTGACACTTTTGTCAAAAACTAATAATTTCTTTTTCAAATTTTTATTTATGTCATTTTTTTGCATAGAAATTATAGTTTTAGCTTAGCTAAGGCCAAATCTGGCGTTTTCAAATAATATCAAGTCATATAGGCGATATTGGGACGTCATAAAAAAATCCAAGATGGCCGCCATGAAATCTTGTGACGTCACATGACGTCATAATTAAAAGATCTAATTACCAAAATGTACATCATGGACTAATTAACTAATCTGCAAATTATGGCTGTGCTACGGTTTACAATAAGGAAGTTAAATTGGGGAGCCTTAATGTCCCCCCCCCAGCCCCATTGGGGCTCAAAAAGCCCAGCATGGGTAGGGTTAATTTCCGTAAAAAAGAGGATATAGACTTAATATCTTACCGCCCAGGCGTCCATAGCATTATCCAGTTGCTCCAGAATTGATACGACCTCTGTAGAATGGCCAGAATTTATTCTTTTCTCGAGAAACTTGCTGAACTTTTCCAACACTAAATGTGAATCATACAATACACAGTTAGCTGCTTATAACTGTTTATAAGATGAAGCAAGCCAAAATCCAACTCTGAGTGATAAACCCTTCCAAACATCACGCCAAAGACCTTCTGGAGCAAACGGATACGGATGTGTCAGTTATGCCATCATTTTAATTTTTTGACCTTTAGTGTTATTAAATTAGAGATTAATCTTATTTGTGTAGTGTTACAGTAATGGGTTCATAGTTACACACATTAGGCAACCGAGGCGGAGGAAGGGGGAACATTCAAACATTTTTTTAGGCATATTTCGCCAGGTTAAAAATATCATATAAATGGTAAAACTATTTAAAAAAACAAACGTTTTCGACCATTAGGTACCTAAAAATAGTTTTACCATTTATATGATATTCAAACATTTCTTACCTGTTCTCCAAAATACACATACGTCAATATATTCTTTGAAATAACATTCATAGAATACCTTTTAGTATCGCGATTCGGTTAACATTTTGTCAGGAGAGAGAGCCATATAAAGCGGTATTGTCGGCTCAAAATTACCGCACGTGATTGGCTAAACGAGGCTGATTGATGGGTTTGCACCACCTCCTTGGGTTTGCACTAGAGTGGGTTTCTCGTTAGGCGTCACCTCGCTCAAATCGATGATATATTTTGACTTTGTTTCCTCCATTGCTGGTACCATTTATCCAAAAATCTATAGTACTGAAACAAGGAATGCTGCCATCATTGTTCCTCTGTCAATTCGTGATTCAAACGTTTAACTCAAGAAACAAAAACAACGTTTAAAAGCTCAACAAATGTTGGAACTCCTGAACGATTTCAATTCATCGTTCGATCAGCAAGTGAAACCAATTCACTGCTATGAGAACGCTTGCCAAATATTGAGAATTTAACATCACATCGGCGTCGCAGTACAGATTCCACCACTTTTGCAAGGATTAGACAAACACTCGTTTATTTCTGAAAAATAACATCCGACAATGTAATGTAATGTGATAGAACTTTTAAAAACAATAAAGAAGTTTTTAATGCATAAGTTGAACTTCAGTTCATTATTGGATTTCATGCAAGATAATTTACAATTATTCTACAAACACAGGTTCGATATGAGATGATATATGGTCAATAAAGCTTTTTGTGCCAACTTTGGCGATAATGATGCAATATCCATCACCGAGAATCATCCAGAAATTGACATTCTTTTTTCAGAAAACGTGTAGATAACAGCAACAATTCTTGATATAAGATTAAAGCGAAGCATATAAGCTAATCAACAGCTAGAAGTCAAAATAATAAGATCTGAGATGGATAACGCCTGATCCGTTATCATAATGCTACATTGCTACAGTACCTCTAATTATTATGCCGCATTTGGAGAATTTTTATTTGGAAGTTAAATAGCGTGCTAAACAAATTGCATGTGCTTGTAACTTTCACACTGTATGATGTTCATGCTTTGTTATTGTTGTCAGTCCCAGATGTACTATAAACCACCCTGATGATGGTTTTTAACCGAAAACGTTCGGACAAATTTTATAACTTTTAGCCTATACATAGTTTTTATATTATAACTGTTACCTGTACAGTTCATTCCGTTCCCTGTCAATCCGGCAGGGCACTTTCCACATTTAAATCCGCTATGGACGTTGGTGCAGTTTACTCCAGCGTAACAGGAATCGTTTTGGCAACGCCCAGCTTTTGTATCACACGTTCTGCCAAGATATCCATTGGGGCAGTTACAACTGAAATTACCGACGAGATTGTTGCAGGTTCCTTGAGTTACGAGAGAAAATAAGCAACAGCATAAATATGCATTGTATCTTTTTGTTAGAAACTAAATGATTATATTCAACACCAAACTATGTTTAGTTTTTTATCATTCGTTGCCAGCTTTCAATAATACTTCAGCATAAAATCAAAATATATTTGAACTCCTGTGCAGAGATATCGGTCTTCTTTTATAATACAGATATTGTTCTATGCTTGTGAACGCCAAGGTGTACAAAGATGCAACTGGTAAACCGTTTTGAATTGTATGCCCACCATTATCATAACTGACTACACAACGAAACAAAATAGAACAGAACGAAGGAAAGCGAAACAAGGTGATTGCTTTTTAAGTTAATGATATCAGTCATAATACCTCACACTTCATCGTGTAAGAGGTGCAGAATTAAAGTACTAACTTTGTAGGGTTCGTTTGCAAGCATGAAATAAACACATAAGATACAATACATGAGATATAAGATTGAAATATAACTCCTACTTTTAAGATGTAAACAGTAAAATTTGAAATGACGATGTAGGATGTAAAATGAGATAGATAAAATGTGATATAAAAGATTCTCAGAGTCCATATTCGTTTACAAAATGTAAGATATAAAATGTAAGATGTAAGGGAACAGGTAAAAACACACGCCCTCTCGAGGGACCCATTTTGGGGTAGGGGATGGGGTTTGCTGCTCTTCATCTCCTCTGGAGCTAAACTCAATTCCCATTTTTGTTCTTCAATTCTATAAAACTAAAACTAAAAATCAAAATATACTAAGAAATGCATTGCTTGTTTTCGTTTTGTGCACTAAAATTATCACTAGGTTCCACAGGATGGAAATAGGTGTTCAAAATAACGGCACGGGTGGTACCACGAGCTGACAACTGTGTCTGGTTAAAAAAGTGGATCCCTATCTGGGGCGTGTGCTTTCTGTTCCCTATTCAAGTGTAAGATACAAGAGAGGGTCTCCCGGGGGTTTGGGGGAACAAGGGAACATGGGCAATTTTGCAGTTGGGAACATGGGAACATTTGCCAAAATATGTCAGGGAACATGGGAACAGGAAACAATTTTGGGGAACATATTTGGTAGGGAATTAGGAAACATTGCGTCATTACAAGGAACACAGGAAAATTTTCGAAGGGAACAAGGGAACACTGACACCCCCGGGAGACCCTCACAAGACGTGAGATATGAAATATAAAATGTTTTTGGTTCCTCTTGGAAACAGCTTCTTCTAAGTATATTCTCAAATGTTTTTTGCAGGCAATACATTGCAGCCAAATATGCGTTGAATTGTAATCCACCAAAGATAAACTTGCCACGTACTTACACAAGAGTTACTTTTCTTAACAGTCAACTTTCACCTAGATCAGAGTTATTAGCTATTTTCATTGGCTGAGATGAAAGGACATTCCTGGAACCAAAACATGTTTGCACTTTTCCTCCCTTGTGGTACTCAGTCCAAAAGTACGTGTACTTGTTTACTGTTGCTTCTGACCGCGTAAGTTGCGTTCGGTGTAGTTGGTTGATAGGTACGATGATCCTCGCATGTGAGAAGACACAACACATCTTTACTCTCTCAAGTTCTTGCATACCAGAAGATGAATCAGATGTCGAGAACAGTACGGAATATGCTATAACTTTTATTGCAACAGTGGATATTTGGAAATCAGCACAAACGTAGTTATACTATAGATCAGAATGTCCTGTTTGCATGTATACTTACCATGAACACAGGGAGAAGAAAGGCATTCATTAAGGTCAAGATCACATCGATGGCCCGTGTATCCTGATACGCAGTTGCAGGTAAAATTGTTCACTCCATCAACACAAATTCCTAAGATTGTTTTATATAAAATTGTCAAAGCTAAATGACACTATTATGCGAAAGCAGTTCGGTGATTTGCTTAAACAAGTTTGCATTAAACGTTTTTCATAGAGAAGGACATATTAGGCGGCTGTCAACGGTATGTATGTAGCTAATGGTAAAGAACATCTAAATTCAATAAATGGGTATTTTCTGTAAAGAAATTCTTCTAAAATTAACCAAATATACTTGTTACATTACTGCCGCCATGATGGCTAAAATACAACAATTTACCAAGCATGCATATGAGCCGAGTAAACTCTTCTCCAGCTAAACGCACAAATTGGAATATACGTTTTGAGGTTCTTAGTGGCATTGGAAGCAATGTAACGATCGAAATTTAGCAAGTAGCACTGACTTTTAGCTTCCATTCTTTTACAAGAAACAATAAAATAAAATATTGAAACTTGAAAATGATCCCAAACATATTTTTCGAAAGTAGTTATGCATAATATATTGTTATAAACAGTAACAGTTCTAGAGAGAAAATAATGTCCTTAAAATATATATTTTTCAGTTAATATTGTGTATTCAACTATCTATTTTATGCAAAATATTTTATGCGTCTAAAGTACATAAATCAAACCTTTCGCTGACGTTCCTAAACTAATCCTAAAATAATTAATATTATGACTCAGAGCATTGCGGACGATGCATCACTAAAGAAGAAACTTGGTACTGCAAAAACAGTTGTTTACTCTTAGCATTTTAGATACAGAGATCTCACATTTTAAGATCCATTGTAGTTCATACAACCTTACCATTCACACAAGGTGACGACAGACAATCGTTCTTGTTTATTTCACAGTATGGTCCCATGAATCCAGGTTGACATGAGCACGTGAAATCGTTTACAAGGTCGATGCAAGTCCCTAGTGGGTATAAAGTAAATATTAATATAATCAGCTGGAAGATAAATGACTGGAATACACTAATGAACTTCATTGATGTAAATAATACGACCATTCTAAACTTATGTCATTTCATTTTAGACTTTTATTGTTTATCTTCTGCTTGCGTTGTTTGCATTCAAGCCAGTGAAACAAGGTGACGCAAGTGCAACAAAGATGCTTGCATCGCTTGTGTCGCTTGCATTTTTTTGTTGCACTTGTGTTTGCGCTTGTGCAAGTTTGAGTTCCTGATGGCGTTTTTATCAAGCCTTGTTATATATCGTGAAATGATAAGAACAACTTATTCGTAAGACTTAACAAAATATATATGGAATAAAATATTTATCCCTTTGTAACTATCGAAGACAGGAATTGTACCATTTTGTCTAAATTTGCCCCAGAATGCTTGGAAGTCTGGGTACAAGATTCGTGAGATTTATAATGAATTAGTTCATGTTATTCTGCATGTTGTTATGAAAACCAATAGTTTGCCAACTCGTAAAATTTGCAATCTAGTTCATTAGTCAAGACATTCAGTGTGTAGGAATGAAGATTATGCAGTTAAGTTACTTATCTCCTTCGAAGTCACAATAGATTGGTTTGGATGTAACGACATGAAAAGTCAAGTCGTAAATATGGATCTTTTGAAGCTGTGTCTTTTATATGTTTTAGTGTTCTGTAGTTCAAGTCCTCCTGCAAACTTTTAGGATTATGGGGCGTTTTGATTCAGAGTTATGGATGCTTAAATTTCTTCACAACAAAGCTTTCGCACATCGCGCCGCCCATCGGCGCCAGTCACGAAATCAAAAACTTGTGCCAATTAGAATTTTTTGGCTTGATAAATCATTGAACGTGAGTTTAACTTGGCCGGATTTGTAGCAAAACTAGATGGGTTAGAGTGGAAATTTGGCTTTGCCAATAACTTTGGAGATTTGACGCCATGTTGACGTACCAAAGTAGTACACCAACATGGCAGCTTCATACATATTTCTGTAAATCCTTCTCATGTTTGTTGTGCCATATCGCGAGTACGAAATACATTCTTGCACCGAAATTTCGCCAAGTTGTGTATTTTTGCATCTTCTACAAGCTCAGAAAAATGATATTGCCGCTGTTTGAAAAGATCATTTCTGTGGCGTCAGTACAAACCAAGAATATTATTTGAATTAATTCCAATCCATTTGCAGACCACACCATTACAAGCGTTTCAATTTCTTGTGTGTGCTGCCTAGTTTGAGGAGGAAGTGAGTCATTAATACATGCTTGCAGAATTGACCTACCGTTGTTAATACAAGACGATTGCACACAGTCGTTAATGTTGATATCGCATACACGTCCAGAGAAGCCGCTGTCACAAACACATGAATAATTGTTTACCCGATCGATGCATTTACCTGCATACAAATAAGCGTAATTAAAATTTAATGTTAGCTACATGAACTTGAAACTGTACAGATGTGTGTAGTTTCTGAGATCACTGTCAGTGAGCAGAAATGAAATATGCTTTCTTTGCGACACTAATTTCTATTTTAAAGTATTCGTTAGGAGAACAACTTTTGATACACGTTTTTTATTTTGAGGTTCACTAGGTTTACTACCAAGTTTTTAAGAGATGCTTACCGTTCAAATACACGCAAAAGTGTTTATACTCAACAGCATTGAACCAGCTAGACAAGTAGAATTAGGATCGGGTAGTGTCATTTTAACCCAAACAAAAGTGTCAAGTTCCTCTTGATTACCCATACAAGACTCAACACTTTGGTTATTGGTCGCGAGAGGAAGACAATGACCCGCTTATTTTCATGACGCATGAGGTTCACTCGAGTCGAGTCAGGATTATTATTTCAAAATAAAATGCAAGAAACTGAAATCAATAGTTTTTGCATAAAGTAATCTACAAATTGTATTCAGAATCCATAAAATATCTTTTGGTTAGGACTTGTATGTGCTCTCTAACCCGCACATATTGAAATAGAGTGCTACTTTAGAAGAGGTTATTACATCTGTATAAATACCTGAGAAACAAGGAAATGATTGACAGTCATCTATATCAGTTTCACACCGACGACCTTTGTAACCTGGCAAACATTCACACACATACATCCCTGAACCTCTTGGATGGGCTGGATCGGGTTTGCATTTTCCACCATGAAGGCACTGGCACATAACAATTTGGATACTTATATTTGCTACTGAAGAGGCGTTACACTCATCGGTTGCTTGAAAAGAAAATGTGTGGGTCTTATTATCTTTGGGTGTATAGTGTAGCACTTTGTCATTTGTTAATCGGGCGCCGCTTGAATACCCTGACAACATTGTAACTTCCACCGGTCTTCCCTCAGGATCATTCGTTGTCAGCTGCAGTGCTAGGCTTTCCTTGTACAAGGAGTATCGTGTTGTCGGTGTCGTAATATTTGGTGCCAAGTTAACTGCCAAGAGGTATTTGCAAATTATTCAAGTTAGGTTATAGCGGAATGTGTCTGTATCATTATGTGTGTCTAAGTATGTACTTCAGCGTTTACAATTGTAATCAACAACAACAATTTTATTACCATATTTGAATGATATTTTTACAATAAATATAAATTGGAAAACATATCTAGGTAATAGTTGCTCAGAATAACGACACAGTTAATCGAGCTGCGTAACGACAAGTTTTGTTTACACTAATAAATGTGCTTGACGATAAATCAAAGGATAAACTACCAAAGAACAAAAGTATCAAGAAATTTAAATGAGTAGTGAGAGCAGAAAATAAAAAATAGATAGATAGATAAATAGATAGAATTGAACATGGAATTGATAAGACAAAAGGGATAACAAAAATTTGAAACAATAAAGGGATGTTTTCCGGGCTTTAAGGTACCAGACTGATGATACAGCAATGTACAAGCAGCAGTGATAAATGCACGAAACGAAGCTGATGGTTTAACTGCTGTTCGTATAATGGTGTGAAGTCACATGTAACGCGCTAATAATAATATACGCACGCCGCTTGCTTCAAATTCAAGACTAAATCAAGACAAGACAATAAACTAAACAAATGTAATTTGAATTTATAAATTCAAGAGTGTTTTCGCAAGGAGCTACAATAATAATATAAAAACACTATTCCAAATCATTCTTGAGTTCATTGAAGCGCATAGCCACTGTTCCCCCTGGTCAGCGTGTGAATTCTTGAACTATGTGACAGCAGTAGCCCAAATGTGCATTTTATCATTTCAATTGGAAAAACAAACAAGACGATTGCCTGAAGAGAGGTGCTAACTACCTTATTTTAAAACTTATATTTTCAAATCTGAGACAGCTAGACTGTTAGCAAAAAGTGCAAAAGTGTTGCAAAACATTGAAAGTTTATGCTCACTTATAAGTTAAGAAAAAATTGGTTAGTTCATTTCTGTAAAACGTTGAATTTCGCGACTTGCGGCTTGGTACTAATATTAAAGACACGTTGGAAAAACTTTACCCACAATTTAAATTTTCAGGGTTATAATTCGAAAACGTAGCGGCCGTAGAAACTCTCAAGACCGATCCAAGGTTGCATTTCGACGTCCAAACAATTCTGTTCCAACGATTTGGCTCAAACTACGTCAGGGTTACAATTGGGTATATGTAAGCTCATTCTGGAAATTTCAAAAACATCCCAACTCACAATTTTTTTTTAACGACCAATTTTGTGGAAAAGTGAGGTCCAGTTAGATACATATTGCCCCAATATCGCACATAATTGTTAAATCAGATAATTTCATCCTATTCCTAGTGAATTATTTGCGAAAATGTTATTCTAATCGTGTTACATTTCACAATGTTCTAGAATTTATAAAACTTAAAAAACCTTAAAGCACTAAAGCATTCACCGAGTGTGTCTGTAATTTTGATCGAGACAAGAAAGCACACCTTTCAGTGTGAAGGCGACGAGAGTATTATACAGATAAGGCAGGGATCGTTATGCATAGTTTAGGAAATTGTAATCATTTCTATAGTTTACAGCAGTCTACAATAATTTTTTTCTCACTACCGTAAGGTAAATGTTAAACAACAGAATAATGCTGCACTGAAACACCGTAAAGTTCCGAAAGTAGCGACCGTCGTTGCTTTCGAATTTAGTAGCCCTTGGGGGGTCGCTACTTTCGGGACTTTACGGTATAATGCAATTTCATTGAAATCCTAGAAGCTGGTAATATTTCGATATACAGTACCATCCTCATGCCTTGCATCGTCGTTTGTTAGATCTGTAGGTATAGGTACACTGAAAATAATACTATATTTTTGTAAAGCTGAATCAGTGTGACGTCTTTCTGTTTTCGACATACCTTTGCGTTTGGTCCAACCATTTGTATTTATCTGTGGTAAACAGTGATAGCACCAGTCTTTCGGGTTGGAGTCGTTTTGGGCAAAACAGTAGCCGTTGATGAGGCATGTGTTGTCCTGCAGACATAAATAAATTAGAGCTTCTATTGATACCGATGTAAATTAGACTGAATCACCCGTTTTAAATAAAAGTATTCTATCTATCTAAGTATTGTACAGCAAGCAAACTTAATATATAATATCTTAATACTTGACGCAGGTATGGCAAAATTCATAGTAAATCTCAATATAATTGTTCGAGATATACTTCTAAAATTATATAAGAAATGCGGAAATCTCTTCAGATTCTCCAGATCTTATTACGGTGTTTATATTAATGTGTGTCCACGAAGGCAGTTCAAGAAGAAAGAACGAAAGTACTTCTATTTATTTACTGACTGATTGACTCACTGACTCGCTTG
>JAOBYG010051112.1:0-12024 GCA_025403545.1 Epizoanthus stellaris | reverse complement strand
ATTGAAGCTTGTGTACTGAACTGATTTAAAATAAGAGTAGCCCCCTTTTAAAATTGTGAAACTGTGTTCAGACACCTTAACTGTTGTTATTGACTACAGTAGCTGCTCATGGGATACAAAGAGTGTGTTTGATGGCAGTCAATATTTTGCCACAGGGGTGAGAATGCTGTTTATAATATGATTGAGATCTGTCTTAACCCTGACAACGAAACACTTGGAGGAGAAACATTTGATGCTGTAGATATTGACGCAAGGTTTGTTAGTTGGGAATTTCATTTAGTACTTCTCCTTTTCGTTCTCAGTATAATTTTTATCATTGTTGTCGTTTTCGTTGTTGTTGCCATGTATAGTATTGTTGTTGTCATTGTTATTTGCATCGTAACTGGCAATCTGCCAATCAACAACAAACACCGTGGACCACTTAAAGCTATTTCAAATTCCAACTGTTATAGCGTAAACCACGGATACAACTTAAGGTATGGTCCAGTCTCCAAGGCTGTGGCAAAACTCCCCAAAACACATCGATTTACCAATTTTGTTACAAGTAAATATAAGTAGATAGGTTTTTTTCTTAATTTAATTATTATCTAGTTTGTAGTTTGTAAGTATTGTAAATATCTCTTAATTCAGTTTTACTGCCATGAGTGTTATTATTATTATTATTACTATACAACTGTCACAGTCAAAGTTGTTATGTCACCGCCATTGTCGTACCTTTGCTGTTAACTATATCCTTGTTGACGGTGACACTGAAGCTGTTATTATCAGTGATGTCAACACTGCTGTTATTGTTTCCATTGTTATTGCCCTTCTCACTGTTTATTCTTATTCCCCTTGTCATTGTCCTTTTCCCCGGTGACTGTGTTTAGTTGTCAGTATTGTGTCAGTTTTTATTGTCATCAATATTCATGTTGTTATTGTCATTATTAGATTTAATCTTTGGTTCGTGAAACTGCACCAAGCATTTGATCCTTACTCCCATCTTTTCCAATAGCACTCAAGCTGAGAAGCAAGATTCAGAAATGATGGCAGTCAGAACGGCAGAGAAACTTCTGAAGGTAGTTATGTTACATGTTACAATCGCTTGTCTGTTTGAGCACGCCAGTGGTATACAAGTAAGGGGAAGTATAGTACGATTATAGATTTTGTTTGGCTTTAAACAGTTTCAGATGTCATGGGAGTAATGATCACTGTAAGAGCCAGCTCATTAGGTTTCTTATTAACAGTAATTCATTTAATGAGTTTAATGTATTGATCATTTGTTTAATTTAAACAAGTCTGTCAGTAGCCCTGAGTGTTATGTTGATGCATAAATAATAAATAAATAAATGTTTGTTGTTGTTATTGTTGTTGTTGTGATAAATCATGCTGAATGCTAATTATTGAACATTAAGAAACGTAAATGTATCACCAATGAAGTCAGTTACCAATGTCACATTTGTAACTGAAGGATATTTGATGTCCGGTGTATTATTGTATGCTAGCATTTTAGTACTTTGTTCATAGTTATATTTCTCATCTGTTATCTTATACAACACGAGCATTTTTGTAAGGAGCTTCTAACTCACCAGTGTAACGTGTCTAAAATGAAGTTATAATTGTTCTTATACCGATAACGACTGCATTTACAGTGGCCTTCGGTCTTCTTAGATTAATCAAATGTCTTGTGAACTGGCAGACAGGAACATGGCATAGACAGACTCAGACTCAAACGTCGACACAAACACAGATACAGGCACAGACATAGACATAAACATAGACATAGGCACAGGCAGACACAGACACAGAGACACAGACATGGACATAGACGCAGACATAGACATAGACGTAGATACGGATACGGCACAGCCACAGACACAGACACACAGATACAGACATGGACATAGACGCAGACGCAGACATAGACAGAGACAGAGATAGACATTACCACAGACATAGACACAAACCTAAACACAGACACAGACACATAAGGTAAAGTGAACACAAATGTTACTTACAACTTGCTCGTTACCTGTGATTAGGATTTCCGGCCCAAGAACAACTTGCTGAAGTACCGACTGCTTGAGAATTTTGCCTTGTTAGCTACGAAAGCCAAGCCAAATGTGGAGAAGGCGTTGTCCCAGTTTATGGAGATTTCAACTGCGGAGGTATTGTGCTTCGTTGTCTACACCACCCTCTGTATTGTGTACAGTTCTAGCACGACGATACTGCCTGTTGTGCTCATTTGATTTTCTTTCCGTCTGTCTGACTGGCCGCGTTCATTGTGATCTTCATTTCCTTTACCGTATTATCCGTTTTGCCTGTTGGTCCTTTCCTCTCATCCAGATCAACAGTGGTACTTTACTTTGTTCCTTCAAGGTCTCTCCATGAATCTCTTTTTCAAGTAATCTTTGTTCTGTTTGTGTTCAGCGCGACTATGTTCCGGCACTACTGGGAATGGCTACAGCCTATATGTATCTCAAACAGACTCCAAGGGCTCGCAACCAGCTGAAAAGGATAGCAAAAATGAACTGGACCTCCGAGGTAAACAATATGCACACGTCAAAGTGTGTTTACCTATCTATTTACTCTGGCTGTTTGCATCACATCTGATTGTCTATCCCTGTATCTGTCTACCTACGCAACTATACGTACCTGTCCGGCGTTCGTTTGCTTGTCTTGTCTGATCAATGATTGCATGAGCAAACTAATTTGTAGTCATGTGTTACTTTAAAATAGGAAGCAGACGATTTTGAACGGAGCTGGCTACTTCTTGCGGACATTTATATACAGGTTTGCTGTGTTGTTTTTATTATATATGTGTGTCATGTTCTGGTAGGTTGATGAAATAAGACCATCGCTAAATCAGCACACGAGTTTTGCAAATTATATGAATTCAATTTGCCAAATTATGACTCACATGAAGTTAACAAGTTCTTGATGTTGTTTTTGCTTGCCCAGTCTGGAAAATATGACATGTCAGGGGATTTGCTAAAGAAGTGTTTGCAGTACAACAAGGTAAGATGAAGATGGCCACTATGATCCGTAGTTCTTGTCTCCTTCAATGCACTTCCTGGTGTCGCTTCACCGTCTGACTTGCCGTCAGGTCTGTTGCAGGCTTTCTAATCAAATGCGATCTCGCCAGCCCTCATTTTTATCACATGAGTAATTTGAAGATTTGACATAACTACCCTCCAAGCTTGAGCGCGCGTATTCTATTGGCTCATGCGTCTGTCTACTTGTCATGATATAGATAACGTCAATACACAGCCAGTCAGAAGTACGTTTAGTGGCGTCTGATTAAGACTTTCTTCACTTGTTTTGACGTCATCTCTATACCGTATTCCATCGATTAAGCAACACAGGCGATTATCTTAAATTTCATGTAGAAAAGGGTGCGCTTAAGAAAAAGGATAAGAAAGTGATTTTGACTCGCAGTTCGGTTTCTTATTTTAATTGTTTTATTCGAGGGGTACTGACATCATTTGTGTGTGCTCATGAATATGGGATTTGACCAATTATCTTGTCTTAACTGATTAGCAATATCAATGTCACAGCCCAAATATAACCTTGGGTATTGTTGTGAAGTTGTTGTAACTGACATTGCCTAGGTGCTCTTGACACAACCAAAGTATATGTGAAACTGTTACTGCTACCGTTAATCATAGCGAAAGGCGGCATCGGTCCAGCCATTACATTGCTGAAGTTGCAATCTGTGACAGTGCTGTGTTCACGGGCGCCAAGCACTATAAGTTGTGGTGTGCTAACTGGCGTGGCTGTCTTGTGTTGCAGTCGTGTTGCAAGGCGTGGGAGTACATGGGTTTTATCATGGAGAAGGAGCAGGCTTACAAGGATGCGGCAAAGCATTATGAGAACGCCTGGAAGTATGGCAACCAGAACAACCCGACCATTGGTGAGTTGTGCGTTAATGCAAGTCTTTAGGGAGCTGCCATTACTTATTGGAACGGGAATGCTAAAGACGGGGGGGGGGGGGGGGGGGGGGGGTTCGGCTTTCTTTTTTAAAATTTGGGAGAGTTGCAGTTGGTTTTAACTCTGATTTATTAGTCTTAGAACTATACTTGTGGGTGGGTTAGTGATTGGATAATAGTGTAGTTTGCAGACTGCTGTAAGAGTACATCTTGAAAGATTAAAGAAAGTTTCAGAATAGCCTTTCATCTGAACTCCAAGAAAGTAAAGTATTTTGATCTTTCTTGTTAAAGAATGTTAGAAATCTGTTTATGGATATAACATCCAAACAGCACTACAAAGTCACACACGCACACGCGCACACACACGCGCACGCACGCACACGCGCACACACAGATCGTAGTTGCAGATAAACACTGGAATCAAAACCAAGGATGGGGAGGATGAGCTGCAGTGTTTTGCCTCATATTTGGAGAATAGTTGCTGTATTGAGCTTGGTTTAGGGAAGGGGTCTGACATAGCTATCATAAGATATCATTTGTTAGCCTTGTGTCCTTGAACCTGGAATTATTCTGGTTATTTACCATACTTCCCTTTCGTATTCTTCTGGACTTCCAAAAGCTAGAAACGCTTGTTGCGAATAATACTTTCCGAGTCTTGAGAAGGTTCTGAAGAAACAACCTCGCTAACTGTCGGATTAGTTGTTGAGGTGTTTGGAATTTCGCGTCATTGTTAAAACTGTAGTTCGATAGCTGCACCATTGACTGGTCATTTTGAGATTATAAATAATATTGGAACAAGGAAAGGAGGAGGGGAAATGGATGATTTTTGAAAATATGGACATAAGCAAGTTTTTTTGCGAAATTAAATATATACATTTCAGTGTTAATATTTAATACATGGATACCGGCTACTATGATGTCAGAGAAGGTGATGCACTGGGTGTTTTTAATCCCCCAGAAAATTGTCCATTCCTACTTACCCTTTAATACTGTTCTCGATATTGAACGTATTTACTGTCGTCTGATTAAACGGATCAGACCAAGACCCGCTTCAAACGTCGCGCTACAGCCGTGTCGAACTCGGTTACACCAAAGGCAGCGTGCTAACGAAACGTAAAATCCTTTCAGTTCGACACAGCAGCAGCACGTTGGACTGATAAGTTCATCTGTTGAGCTGGCTTTCTTGAGAGAAGTTCTCTTACATATTACTGTCTACTGGAACTTAATTACCGTAATATATGTTTGGCAGGCGTGTGAAATATGAAAAACGAATTTGCACCTTGTCGTTTGAATACTTTTCTTATTACATCTTATGGTGTCTCCAGGCTATCGACTGGCTTTTAACTACCTCAAGGCCAAGCGCTTGGTGGATGCGATTGACGTGTGCCACAAGGTTTGTGTCATAACTTCTTTCTAATTATTTTATTTAGCAGAGTTGAAGAGCAGGCTGTGCCACAAGTTGTAGCAAATATTACACAGATGTGGTATGTTAGTCTTGCCGCCTACAACTTGTGTACCCCTGCTTCTGAAGCTGTACCACCTGCCGCGCATACACGTACCTATACCCAACACTTAATGGTCGGACTGGGAGGCGTCCCTTTAGTTTACTGTTTTACTACCAGAAAAACAAGTATTTGGTGACTGGAGAAGACTGGACGCATGGTGTGTTACTGGTCTCAACTCTTGCGGGTTGGCCTTTTGTTTGTCACTCGTTTTACTTATTCAGAGGAAAGGGAAGAGATGTCTGGCAGACTAAATAATAGTCAAATCAGGTGGTTGGTACCCTACAAATTATGGTCCAATCAGATGGTTGGAGAGGTGTCACGTGCACGTGAGCTCCTGATCATAAGTTTCTACTTTCTTATGCCTAGTTCGTTGATAGTATCTGACGTGGTTTTAACTTGTATGAAACCTGAATGCCTTCATAATTCTTGGAAACAGGATGTTCATTTGATTTGACAAATAGTTGTTGTTGAATACTTTTGGATCCAGTGCTGTGTAATGTAGCAGGTGTGACGCAAGTGTCGACAACAGTGTTAGGTTTAACCTTGGGTCTCGCTCAGCACTGACGAGGCGACTTAATGGGGCTCTCAAGTAAAACAAATGACTGGTTGCTAAGGAAAATCAAAGCTTCGTTGTGCACTATATTGTGATGCTAGGAGGATTTAACTAATAGAGCATAGAGAGCACTTTCCATATATATTATGACGTCACTAAATTACAAAACTAAAAATAACTCGCGACCCTTACGTATTTTAGCCGACTTTTTTTCTGAACACATTCCTGTGCATCACTCGCAAAAAAGTATTTTCCCAAAATTTATCCACGAACTATTTATTATCGCAATAAAAAAGATGACGTCATTCTATATTTCCTTCTTTTTCTCAAAAAAACCGTTCATACTATTTTCAACCCCTCTTTTTATTGAACAACAGTAATATGTTGTTCAAGCCGAACGCGTTATTAAGCTTTGAAGCTGCAAAATGTATTTTCCATATATGGAAAGTGATGACGTCATCAACCGCACCAATCTCTTTTCTGTGCACCAAACAATATCTTTTTATAAATTAAAACCCCCTAGCCTAAAAGATAATGAAGAAACGGAGTTTCAATTTTCCTTAGCAACCAGTCATTTCTTTTACTTGAGAGTCACCTTAAATATTTTGTCACCTTATTCATTTTGCCTGAATCCAATTAGTAATTTCTGTATATTTCAATTTCTGTATATAAATATATTCTTAATATTGTAATGAGGTTTGAAAAGCCCTTTGGGGAATACATCAATAAAGTATGTATGTATGTAATAGGTGTATAGTATTCTCATATTACTCAATATTTCCCTTACAGGTCATAGCCGCTCATCCCAACTACCCCAAGATAAAGAAGGACGTCCTGGATAAGGCGCGCAGTGCTTTGAGAGCTTAGCTTAGTCTTCTGATGATTCGAGCGATACAGAGAAACTCTGAAAATTAAATGTTATTCTGTAGTACTGACCTTTGATGCTACTTTTTGTAAGATTACAGAGAAAGATTTCTTATCCGGTCACCTTCGCATGTCGTCTGTTGAACAAATTGTATCTTTACTGGCTGTACACGAGACAATACTGCGTCCTTGACCTGTGTATTGGACCTGAAGAACGTTTCCGTGTCAATTGTAGGAACACGCTTCTCTGCTTTTCCCTAGCAGCTATACTTTGAGTGACGACAGTTTTGTTGAAAATGAGAATCTTGTAGATTCAAATCTTTGAATATATAGTTTTCTTACTAAAGCTCAGTTCTACTTTTGAGCCAAGGCGATATTTAAGCCATCAAAGGCCATCAAAGAATCCAAGATGGCGGATTAATAGCACCATGTGACGACAATTGAATCACCGCTGATCATGAGATACTTTTACAGCTCATTTCCGAGACACGCTCCAGTTCCCGCGAACAATTAACATCAAATCGAGGTTAGGTGCGAAAACTACTGCAAATTTATGAAAATTTGGCACCAAACCTCGATTTATCGTTTTTGTTCTCAGGAATTGTAGCGTATCTCGGAAATAGGCTATTAATACATACCTTGTTAGTATATCAATTGCGGTATTGGTTTATACCGGGAAGTTAAGCGTTCGGCCAGTGGCGAGTCAGGAAACACCCGGTCCAGAAAGAGTTAATGATTGTACAGTACGGAGAAGTTTCATCTGTAAATATGTAACTACGGATCTAGAACATTAGTGAAGTTATTTATAACAGCACTCACGCTTAGTGAGCTTTTATCTACCAACGCTACCAGTTTACTCCGTTACTCTTAAGAAGAGCAACATTTCACACGTTACGATTAAGGGAGCAGGTTAAAACACGTGCCCTCCTTAAGACCCACATTTTTTCACTAGACACAGCTGTCAGCGTATAGATGTAACCAGTGACGATTTCAATACAGAAATGAAATGGTAGCCCACAGACAAAACAGGCAGATTCAAGAACAGCATGTTTAAATATCGGACTTTATCTCCCATGGAGGTGACAGTCCCCGCTCCAAAATGGGTCCCTCGATAGGGCATGTGTTTTGACCTGCTCCTTAATCTGCGACTTTGCTAGATTTGTGTATAACACTAGAACTGAACACAGTTGATCTGTAAGAGAGTTCGTAGTAAAAACGCTGCAAACGGATTAGCAATCTTATTGTTTGCTGTTATCATGCACGAATGTGACTGTCTGTACGAGGGACCAGTGGCGTATTGTACTGAAAAGGGCAAACTGCTAGAGGGGGAGGGACGAGGGCGGAATTTTGAGAAATACGTTTTACAGGATACGCCACAATACGCTTCAGATGTTCAGGCCCGGTTCTAACGTCGAACTTATCCATGTCGAGCATAACAGAACAAGATCCTACATATGCATCTGTCGCGTGGAGACTGTTTACTGGAAGAGAACGATCACCGCGGTTCTGTAAACTCGACCACACCCTCTTAAAAGGCTGGCCGAGCAGGGCTCCAAGCTCGCGACTAGCTGGTCGCATAATCGAGTTGAGGGGGAGTGTTACTGATGGACTGGGCTCTCGTTTTTGTTACATACAGGACCCTTCTTGTGACCTTTTGCGCCTTCGGACTCCTTAGCTTTGTGTTTTTAAACACAATTAAAATTGGTCGAACAGACTCTGCAGTTAAACAACAGTCAGAACAAAAGCCGTTTTAAAGAGCTGTCGAACGTTTAGAGTGTTTCTTTCAGAGGACAAAGACACTCATTTTAACTTCGTTTTATTCCAATTTTATAAAAGCAATGTAAAATGGCTGCTTGTGTCTATATACTGTCTTAAAAACACGCCGAAAGTTGTACACTCAAGAAGCAAGAGAAACACTCGGCTTCGCCTCGAGTCCTCGACAAATTCCGGCGTGTTTATATCACAGTTTATAGACACTCGTAATGGGAGTTACTCTGATAAGCCATTTTGGCTTCTACAAGCCTTAGAGCAGTCAAACTATATATATACTGCTTTGGGCCCGGGATCGTCTTCCGACGTCACGTTTTCCCGTTTCTTTGGTTTCTTTACCTTCTTTCTTTTTCTTGTTATTTAACTGTTTTTCGCATTTTGCCGCTTAATAATAAATTCGATCTAAAACATAGGCTATATGAAAACGCAGCCAATAATCGCCGACAGGCCGCTCGTAACCCACTACCAGGAGTTTGTTACAACAAAAATATAATTTGGGGAAACAGCAGTCCCAACTATGAGCTATCCTTCTTCATCTTACGACCAGCGGACGGGACTGTTTGCTCTTCCTCTGAGCTGAGCTAATCAAATAACACGCAACTTGTTAAAACCTAGGCTTTATTCTGTTTGCTATATACAAACTGCACAAGCGAATAAGAACGTAATCACATTTTAACAATAGTTCGTTGTTATACATTTGCGGTTTCCAAGGCTCAGTTTGCACCAGCAGCGATTTTTTCAGTGATTTCATGTTCATGTATTTCCACGCTGCTATCTCACACCCTGGAACAAAGATGTGAATGAAATGTCATTGTTCGATTCTTAAACTCGAGGGGTGTAATTAACTACCTATACATGTTGATCACTATAGCATACGTATTGAGCCGGCCTCACACGCTGCGTTTGTGTCGTACAATTCTCTACATTATCGTACAACAAAAACGTTGGATATCGTAGCGTGTGAGGGCACCTACGATAAAATACCCGTACGTTTTTGTCGTAGCGTAGCGTAGGAAATCGTAGAAGTTTGGACATGTTCAAAAATTTTGAATTGTATCGTAGACTATTGTGTGGTATTGTAGAAAATCGTAGACAATTGCAAGCTTTTCGTAGTGAGTGCAACAACAACAACAACAACAACAACAACATCTTTATTTGTACTTGTTTCTTTGCAGAGATTCATAAATTTATAATATAAATGAATCACTGAGTGCGCATGTTTGGTTATTTTATCGTAGAAAATTGTAAGACCAAATCGTAGCGTTTGAGGGCATTTGTTCTGCGATTTTCTACGCTACAATTTCCTACAATTTTCCACGAAAGCGTGCGCTATCGTATCGTAGAGAATTGTACGACAAAAACGCACCGTGTGAGGCCGGCTTAAGACGATACTAAAGTTGTATTTGAAAATAAAAGTGGTTTTCAGCCGAAGGCTTCTTCCTTTTATTCAAAAACTGATATAACATAAAATGGACTAAATACAGGATAAGTGCTGACTTCTGAACGTGAAATGCCATGAGTATTCAACGAGTATTGACAGACTCAACTGAATAGTTTTTCAAGGAGTATTTTAGAAAGCTTAGTTGGGTTTACACAATGTTTTCACCTGGTTTATAAACCAGTGACAAACTCTGCAGTTTAATTATATAACCCTGAGATGGCACCCTCCACAGGTACATTCAACGAATACAGATACATGTACATAACTGATAAAAGAGGTGGAGAGAACCCCAAATGGAATATCATCAAGTCTATAATCTTTGTAGCTTTTAAAATTTGCACCGTACCTAGACTAAATTAGACTAGACTAAATGTACTAGGCATGAAGTGTGATCGGGCTGGCCCGCTTCCATATAAAAAGGCCTTTAATATGTTCCCATTTAATTCATTCCCATTACTATTTAAGTTCTCAAATCTACTAACTGCCACAGAACATAAAGCATGGCATGTCGTATGGTGCTTACCGACTATGAAGAGTCCGTGTCTCGCACGAGTTATGGCCACATTAATTTGATGCTCATCCGTAAGAAAGCCGAGATGTAACGCCATCCATTGTTGACTGGGCCCCAGCAGTACGTCACTCTCGGGTAGCGAACGCACCGTCGAGATTATAACAAAGTCACGCTCGCTCCCTGCGCATGAACAACAGTAAATATTTAATTTGGTACTCCAGTTAACTGTGCCCATATTCTAATAATTAGAATAAAGAATGGAGAATAGCCGACCCCGCTGCGCGTTGTGGTTTCCCTACGCTACTCTCACGTTCTCCCAACTTCCTGTGTGTTTACTTCAGGCTATGTAAAGTGGAAAACCGATTCATGTTATATTTCTTAAATAAAACTCGTCTTAACTTGAAGGCTCATTTGCAACAAAGATGCTTTGCGAACGTTTGTTATTGTTTAACAATGCGTCTTCAATGTCGCAGCCCACGTGAGGTTTTATGCTCTTATTTATTAGAATAAGAAAACAGAATAACATTACAACCTACTTTGAAACACTTAGAAGTCGATGTGAAAAACATAATTTTCCATCCAGAACTTATTGAACCCCAAGAAATTCAACTATACTCGCAATGCATCTTGGGTGCAATGCATCTCTTTTCCACGTAAATTGGCAATACGCAAAAGTAAAGGTAAAGGTACTTTTATTTAACGTCGGTAGTTCCGTCAAATTGAAAGATGGTATCAATGGAAGACGACGGTGCGCACTTTACCCCCCCCCCCCCCTCCTCACTCTGTCAGTGCTCCGTTTTGAGGGTATTTAAAGCTCAAGCTACACGGAACAGAGAGAAGTCAAAACAGACGTTGAATTCACTGAGAATGGAGCTGGGTAACCTCTCGCTCAGAAGGCCGCGCACTAACCCTAACCGACTGAGCTACGCCTGCTGGCCTGGTTACACATTTGTCATGCTTGATATCCTTTGCATTAAAAAATGCAAGAAATTAATTTGTGCTTTACCTACGAATAAACTTGACCTGGCTTCATCTCCCTAATTAATCAATTATACACGTGCATGTGCATGGATATATACTGCGCCCCAACCCTTCCCATTCCTAGTGAGCCCGCGGTACCGCACCTTGGCTGGCAAACACAGAGAGGGTTTCCACGTGACTACAGTCTCCGCCCTGATGTAACGCCTTGGCGATCTTGATTTTCTGCGCAGTGTAGGGTGTAAATACGCTGATCTGCGATCCTGTGATGCCACAGCGGAGAATGTGCCTGACGATCTCCACCTGACATATGTCCAAAGCAACGGATCAATCAGTCCACAGTTGACCTTACCGAGGGCATTTTAAAATGTTTTCCTTATCATGCTTTAATGTCAGCTGGTGCTAATGCAAGTTGAGTGGTCACAGTATGTCTACTAAAGGCCGGATAGTTATAAAACAATTTTTGGTACCAGGTCTGTCCTTTCATTTCGGTC